>PDGT01000105.1:478424-502311 GCA_003671415.1 Megathymus violae | reverse complement strand
TTTCCTCATCATAACTCTCACTGTGTACGTAACCCACGGATGTCGACGATAAAGGGTGCATGTATATGAAATGAATTGAATTGAATGAATTGAATTGAATTGAATGAATTGAATTGAATGAATTGAATTGAATTGAATTGAATTGAATTGAATGAATTGAATTGAATGAATTGAATTGAATGAATTGAATTGAATGAATTGAATTGAATGAATTGAATGAATTGAATTGAATGAATTGAATTGAATGAATTGAATTGAATGAATTGAATTGAATTGAATGAATTGAATGAATTGAATGAATTGAATTGAATGAATTGAATTGAATGAATTGAATTGAATTGAATTGAATGAATTGAATTGAATGAATTGAATTGAATGAATTGAATTGAATGAATTGAATTGAAATGAAATGAATTGCACTGTCATTTCGTTAACATCAGACATTTGTTGGTTTGTTTGCCAATCCACAGATGCTAGATCAATATTAAATTGTGTCAGGTCAATATTCTTTAACGGTCTGTAAGTTACAAATTTAGGAGCATTATGGATTTTAAGAATGTCAAGTTTACATGTTAAGAGGGAATGATTACTTAACTCCTTGATGTGGTTTACTAGAACCTGGGTTATTGGGGCATCTGAGCAAATTAAATCAAGAAGGGTTGCGCTATGGTCAGTAAAATGCGTAGGCGCTTTTATGTGTTGGCGTAACTTCTTAATATCTAGAAAATCCAAAACGTATTTCGTATTAACATGGCTATCGTTAAGGAAATCTACATTAAAATCACCCATCAAAATAGTATACTTGTGTAACGTGAAAGATGACTTAGAATCGGTGAGCGCATCTATGAATATTTGTAATGAAAGCCACGGTGGTCTATAAGCGGTACCAATTAATACCGTTTGACCGCTAACACTAATACTTAACCACATCTGTTCAACGAGTAGTGCGGTTGGATGAGGTAGAACTCGCACACGCAAGCCCTTTCGCAGAAGGAATCCGACCCCACCCCCACGGGCACGGATGGCAGCCGGCCGCGGTACGTGAAGCAGCCTGTAGCCCGGCACAAGAGGGGCGCGCCCCTCCTCTCCTTGTCTGAGCCAAGTTTCATTTAGAGCTAATATATCCACTGCGTGATTTAACATCGCTGCTATGAACTCATCGTGCTTTGTTCCTAGTGACCCTGGATTTAGGAAACCAAATTTCATGGATTTGGATTTAATTATTTAAAGAGGAAAATGAGATTACAAGATAATGTTTAACATTTAGTATACCAATAGGCATCACTGATTTGGATATGTTCTTATTTATTCTATATGTACTATCTGTTGAGTATAATATATATTGTTGCATTTTATGATGTAGATTAATAAAGTAATACACTAATGAAACTGAAGTACAATTATAAAGATAGTTATATAGTAAATTATCATACTGATATTGTATATTGGCACAGAATACAGAGAAATAAATACACAATAACAAAAATAAAATATTTATGTGTAACGTAAGGTTTACAGCAATGGTATATTTTGATATAAAACATATTTGCAAATAATCGAATAGGTTATAACATTTCGCGTAATTAATATTATTATTGAAATTTAGTATCACAAACCTTATCACCTCACACCACATCGATAGCATACATTTGATTTGCTTAGATAAATTAAACATTGAACATATTATTGTGACGATCCTTAGTATAACATAGAACACCGGAAAGGTATATAAAGTAAACAAATATAAAATAGTAACTAGACACAATTTGTAACTCTTATGTAAAATATTATATATAAATAAATACATGGATTTAAAGCAAAATGTGTATTCATTTATCCTGGGGCGACGATGAAAAAATCTTTTCGATGTCGGCCTCACTACGAACACGGAAAACCGGGGATCCCGATTCCCGCCTAACGAAGATGCGGCCGTTACGAGTCCAGACATACCGAAACGACCTGGATTTGGCTTCGTGACGTGCCTTGCGAAAGAGCAGCCGGTTTTACCAAGTGAGTCGCTCACTGATATATAAACGGCGCGGTTGAGACATCCGACCCAACTCCGTCGCTGGTCGGCTTGCGACGCTTCCCACTCCGTTCCGCGTAGACTATCTCGTGCTCTTGGACGGATATGCCGACTTTTTTGGCGATCACAGATACCAGATGAATAGGGTTCTCATTTGCTTGTTCTTCTACTCCTATAATTTCCACGTCAGTGAGGTAGGTATCTTGGTCGCGATCGTTGAGACGGCTCTCGAGTTCTGATGCTACTCGAAAACTAGAATTCGCGGCGTCTATTTTGCTCTCGGCCTCCGTCAGGCGCTTGGAGATATTATTTACTTTGCCCTCAACGGCCGTCAGTCTATTGTTCATGTCGGCCACAGTAGAATTAAGGCTCAGCATCTTCTGTCTTAAACTCGTCATTTCACGGCAATGGTTTGAAAGTTCCTCAATTAAAGTGGTGAGTTGTATTCGAATTGACTTGAGCTCCTCGGTCATGTTTATCTTGTCCGCTGGAGGCAAATGTAAAACCCTGTCGTCTGTGTCTGGACTCCCTGAGCTGGATGATTGCGGCGTCACTGTGTTTTTTGACTTACAATTATTGCAGTGCCAATTTGTGGGGAGACGAGCGTCAGTCTTTACTTTGGCGCATTGGCGATGGAAAGAAAGCCCACACGAGTTACATTTAACACCATCCGATGACAAAAATTTCCCACAGCATCCACATTTTTGAGCCATTTCTTAAGTTTTTTTGACTTCAACAGTGCAGATTAACAAATATATCTTCGAGATAAAACTCGACGATCCAACGCATGCAAGCGTATGTCGGTAGGTAAACAAAAACAACCGAGCGGAACACTATTTATCGGATAAAAACACTCAAAACCGCTACACTGTATTATTAGGATTTAAATTTTACGCGATCGCAACTTTACTGTCCGGTTTAGCGAAACTCACGCTCTTATTTTCACTAAAATAAATTTTAATAGTCGGAATAGTGCGGAGCAACTAGTTGACACCACCGGCGAACTACCGCGAAAGCAATATAAATTGTTAAAATTTTCGTCTGTTTGTCTGTGCGTTTGTTCCCGCTATTCTCAGGAACAACTGAACCGATTTTGTTCTGGTTTTAATGTATTTGCAGTAAGCTTAATTTAATACTTAAAGTTTATTTCGTTGCAATCCGTCCATAAATAAAGTTTGTATTAATGTATGTATTTCTAAAAAAAGAATGTTATCTTTAAGCGTAAGGTAGTTTTTCGGAAGCGAAGCGAGGGCATTTGCTAGTATATTATAAATTTACCTAAAAACATTAATGGTTTATGTTAACACTAGCTTTGCCCGCGTGGATGTGGGTCTAGATTCCGACCACAATTGAGCCAATCGTTATCGAGGCGCCGGCGGGTGGACCACGTCGAGGCCCATGAAAGAGGAGGGCCTCAGACTTGTTTAGGGCCACCCTAAGCCCCAGCGCCTCGATCCTCCCGACTGTCTACGCCATTATACTAACATCGCGGGCATGTCTGCGGTAGCTGAGAGGAGGCGGGGGCCAACTGAACGAGAACTGGTTTTCGCCCTACCACACCTCGAACATCTTTCTGGTAGCCTCTCACGCGCCGATCACCGCGACATATCGTCGCTAAAAAATTGTATTCTCCGTGTATTTTACAATCTTAAAGTATTATATTCTATTCTTTTTTTCTTATGTTCCCGTATTGAACATAAAGTGGCGACCGTGACTATATTCCGTACAAAAGCTATCGCACTATCGGACGGCACCCGATATCTACAGCGCCGCGTGGCAACGGTTGTGGCCAGTTACTAACCACATCGTAGCGGTCATCTCACATCGGAACGAAAATTTCTTCGCAACGGACTACAGCCGCTACGAGCCATCCAGGGCAGCATATACGATCAAGAGAAACGGAGAAGAAGCACTTTTGCAGCCAACGCAAGCCGGCCAAGCAGACGTCAGCGGTCCACGTGTCGCAGTAGCAGCAGCGGTTTGCCAGCCAAAAGTGAGCCCGTTCCTTATTTATTCCTTCAATATTCATGCAACCCATCCATTATCTACAATTTATTTATGCGAGCAGAGCGATAAGAAATTTATTTGCTAAATAGGTACTCTAAAACTATCGCTTAACTTTATACCCTATTAGTAAATATCAATCTATTTTTGCTTGCCTACCTAAGGTCTTATATCCTACAGTGTGATAATAAATCTTTTAATTATCATTATCGATGTAAATTTCGACTTGAAAGTCTTCACTGCAATACGTGTAGTTGCATTATCGCTTATAATCTACTTCTACGAACAATTAAAATCATAATAGCTAAACCTATTCTGATGCAAAGCTAAAAATTATACATAAATGAAAGGTAATTTAAACCTGTTTCCTATTCCTAAAGCTACTAATTAACATATAGCACTTCATTAACTACTAAATTTGCTCAATTTCACCGTCTGGTCATCAATCACTCTCACTTCCCTATTGTGTAGCCTTACGTAATTATACAAAGCATTCCAACAATCTATTTCAGCTGCCGTGCACCGTTCGCTTGCACACTAGCATGATATCCTGTGACCACGGGCAGACTGCGGCCGCGCATCGAGTAAACGCTGCTCCCGCGCTGTATCGCCTGGTGCAGACCGGTTTCCGAGTCGACGGTCATCAAAGTGAGGAGCGTATTGTATTCACACAATAACTTTTATTGCTGACTAATCGTTTGCTTTGTTTGCGCGTTGACTTCATTACTATGGAGCATAATTATAAATCTTTAAATTTAAAACTGAATTAGATACAAGAGCAGGGATTGAACAAGCTTTCCACAATTCAAGGGCAAGGGCACAGGAAATTATTTCGGCAAACAGTGCGACTAAAAAGTCGACACTTGAGCACAGCAGTAGTTTCACCACAGCTGACGAAGATGATCATGAGGTCATCGGGTTTCGCTTACCGGTCATTAAAATAAACAATTTTGATGGTACTTTCTATAAAAGGTTAGAATTTCGTGATACATTTAGTTCATTAATTCATACCAATTCTAAAATTAAAAACATACACAAATTTCATTATTTAAATTCTTATTTGGAAGGTTAAGCTGCGCGTGTGATCAGTAATCTTGAAGTCACGGATAATAATTATCCTGAAGCGTTGAAAATTCTTTGTGAGCGTTACAACAATGTTCGTCAATTGATAAATAATCACTTAAAGATTTTATTTAGTATTGAACCGTTACGCGAATCGGATAAATCTTTAAGGTTTCTTGTAGACTATATTACTAAAAATATGCGCGCTTTAAATAGGTTGAAGCAGCCAACCCACCATTGGGATACTCTAATCATATACATGTTCGAAGCGAAATTAGAGTTAAGTGGGAGGAGTATATACATACTAATGTTAGCGCTTTGGAGATGCCTACTCTAGATGAATTTATATCGTTTATTAGGGGTCGAGCAGATGTACTCGAATCCGTTTATCGTAGTAAGCAAGATAGGGGTATAAAATCATCACTAAATTACACACAAAGCTCTAAACAATCATCAACTTCTCATACATACACAAAAACGGTTATTACTGCTGACGAAGGTGACACAGGATCTCAAGGTTTTAATAAATGTAGTCTTTGCAATGGCGACAGTCATCGTATTTACGAATGCTCACAATTTAAGTCCATGTCAGTTGATGATAGGTTAGCTTCTGTTACTAAATTAAAACTATGTACAAACAATTTGCGTAAAGGTCATAACCAGCGTGCGTGTAAATTATTAGGAACATGCAAAATTTGTAGAAAACGTCATAATACTCATCTACATAAACCTACTGAGCTGAACACTAGTAACGCAGATTCCGTGTCCGCTTCTATGTCAGCTGTCTTACACACACATTCTTCACACACACACACATGCTGAAACATTGCTATGTACTGCTTTACTTGACATAATTAATCCTGAACTTTGTAACATACGCATACAATCTAAGATACGTCCATTCAGTGTCATTACATCATGCTTAGTTATACCTCAAATTTCAGGAAAAATACCTAAGACTAGTTTAAAAATTACACAATTCAACTTAAAATCATTCGACCTTGCTGACCCTAGCTTTTATGAGCGGTCTGAAATAGGGTTGCTCCGATGAGCAATGACCTGACCTATTTTGGGTCATTATTGGAACCAAGCAGCACTCTTTAGGAAAAGGTAACCCTATTCTACATGATTCTAAACTAGGATGGCTCATCACAGGTCCCTTGCACTATAATACTCTTAACATGAACAAAGAAATAAAATGCAATTTAGTCAATATTCACAACAACCATAAATTACTCGAACTTCACGACGACGTCAAAAGGTTTTGGGAGCTGGAAAGCTTGCCACAAAAACCCCTTCTTACCAAAGAACAAAAGGCTTGTGAACGTCATTTCCTGCAGCACTCTAAATGTACCACAGAAGGTCGTTTTTGTGTCAAGCTACCACTCATCGACGAACTGTCTAGGTGAATCTTACTTCGTAGCTAAACGTAGATTCCTTAATCTTGAACGCAGGTATCGCAGGCAGCCTGACTTTAAGTCTGCTTATGGAGAATTTGTAAACGAATACCATAAACTAGGTCATCTGTCAGTTTCACAGGATGACAAACCTAAAGGAGCTTACTTTGTTCCGCATCACCCCATCATTCGTGAGGACAGCGAGTCCACGCGTCTTCGCGTCGTGTTTGACGCGTAAGCTCGTACTACATCTGGTTTGTCTATAAACGACATTCAAATGATAGGCCCTACCATTCAAGACTCTCTTTTCAATATCCTCATAAGATTTCGACAAAACCGCTACATATTGTCGGCGGATATTGAGAAAATGTACCGACAAGTACTAACAGACGAGTCTTACCGTAACTTGTAAATGATTTTATGGCGTGATGCGGAAAATAAGCCATTACAATCTCTTCCACTTAATACGGTCACCTACGGGTATGCCAGTGCCAATTACCTCGCTACTAAATGTCTATGGCAGATAGGTGAAGAGTGTGATGATAAAATTATTAAAACTGTCATTCAGCACGATATATGTATATGTTGATGATTTGTTGACCTGTCATGATGATGAAAATCAACTTTGTACAATCCAACGATTAACGTCCTCAGTTCTTCACAAGGCTGGCTTCAATCTGCGAAAATATCGCTCCTATTCATCTTCTATTCTTCTTTCAGATGAGCCCCAGTCTTGCGGAAACCTAAAGCTTAGCAGCTCCAGTAATATTTTAGGCCTGCACTGGAACCCATCGTCTGATAGACTTCATTTCCCCATACTAGTGGACTGTTCAGCCGCCGTCACTAAGCGGAGCATCCTGTCTTCAACGTTCAAAATCTTCGATCCTTGGGCCTCCTATCTTTGTGCACTATCATTCCCAAAATTTTAATTCAGACCTTATGGTCCCTAAAACTTGACTGGGATGACCCTGCACCTAAAGACGTAGTAAAAATATGGAAATCATTTAGTGACGGACTCATGTCAATTTCTAACTTGTCTATACCCAGATGGGTATCTATCCCGGCCCCCTTACACGTCGAAATAAATTATTTTTGTGACGCCTCTCAGCGTGCCTATGGTGCCTGCTTGTACCTTCGGTCCATAGACAAGGAAGGACAAGTACAGGTCCAGCTGTTATGTGCCAAATCCCGTATTGCACCAGCAACCTGCGATAAAGTGATTCCAGTTCATTGCTCTCGAGTGTCTATTGCTAACAATACCATTGTTAACAATTATAACTGCTACAAGATTAATTGAGTAAACACGGAAGATAAATAAATTGTGTTTGTAATCGTCCAAATACAGGTTAATGTTTCAGTAAATAATATTAGAGAAGGCAGAGTTTTCGTAACGATTAAATGTTAAATTACATACTATTTAGTGTCAACATGAAACGTCGATGAGCTCGACTTTTGTAACGATGACAAACCGATGGAAATCAAATAATCAAATAATGTTTGAAAGGTCGAACTTTTATTCGGTCCGAATGTAGCAGGGTTTCCCCGCATCGAGTTGCTTCATACTATTCTGCACTTTAGTTTGGATGTCATATCTATTAAATGTTATTTCCTCATTTTATCGTTTATTTATATTAACAGCTGGTAGACTATCAACTGACCTGTGGGGTCGTCTGAATGAACCACATATTCATGGTTGCGCATAAAATATAAACAAAATAGTAGGGATATATCACGTATTTTCCAAAACGTATAATACTTTAAGGGGACTTTTTCTTTTTAAAACTAAACAAGTAGCAGGATATTTTATTTATGTTTAATATAAAATAATTACAAATAGTTATCCATCGTTTAATCTGTTACTAAAAAACTTTCTTGGTACATTTTAACCAACAACCACATGCTTAGAATGTTAACATGCGGATCTGAGATCAAAACCATATAAAATTACATTTGTTTACATCAAACTTTATGAATCACAACAATAATTTCCATAAAAATTCCCAAGTCACGTCGCGGCCTTCATAAGGTTTCTCACACACGGATAAAAATTAGGTTATAAGTGAATGGATATTCGTTTTTACTTTCTGCATCGCAATTTATATGGATTATAATAAAATATTTATATATTTTTGATAAATGTGACATTCATTCTGTCGCCGAATTTGATTAGAAAATTATACAATATGCAATTTAATATACAATACATAACTATACTGGTTTGAATTCAGAATTATAATTATTGATATTTCAATAAGTTGCATAATTATTTTGTTCATTTACATTTGTACTTCAAGTGTATAATTAAATATTTTTAAGTGTAATTTTATAAGAAGTATTAAAGAAATGTCACAAAAAGTATGTAAGGGAGAAAACATTTTTGATTTTTTTTTCTCTCCTCGAGTATTTACGAGTATGTATGATTTTAGGGTACAGACACTTAATTTTATTTTTGTAAATTATCAATTACAAGTTACTTCCGTAATGTAAAGAATCGAAATATATTTCCTTAAATAAAATTAGTTCTTAGAGAGAACTGAGAGTAACATGTTATTGATAATTGTTCTTAGTCTGATAATATTTTTCCTCAATTAAAATTAGCAGCATGCAGCATTTATCTTTGACAAGGGTTATCTTTTATTGGAACTTTTTGTGTTTAATATTTTGCTGTCTTACGAAATTATTTATAACGGGCTTATACGAGTACATATTAATATTTTTGTGTAAGTAATAACGTCATAAAATAATTATGTCAAATTTATGAAGAGCTAATGCCATTAAATTAGCCCGTAAATTCAAATGTGTAATAATATTCTTTTTACATATAAAAAATATCAATATAATTTTGAAACTTAATAGTATTCCAATGTAAAAAGAATGCTGCAACTGAATAACCTAATGGTAAACCACGTAAAGTACAAAAATATTTGTTTACTTTCAAAAACATCCTTTATTTGCCCTAAAATACCTATGAATATTATAATAATTAAAAAAGATGCTGTTAAGATTACGTTACCCTTAAGAATTGGTCACACAGAACCATTTTTTGTGCTTAATTGAGGCATTTGAGACGAGCGAACTAATCTGTTAATCTGTCGTCAGCCTCTTTATCAATTTGAAAATTACAAATATTTTATAGTATGGCTTATTATATAGTTTAAATATTTTTTAGACATCTTCTGAATTAAATTATTATACAGTGGATCTATTTTTAATGTTCTGTCTTTTGTTTTCCAATAGCATTGTAAATAACAATAGTATTTTTAAGAATGTCGTTTTATTCCAGAAATTCAGTTTTGTTTTCAAGTAATGGGTACTCACAATACGTTTTTATTTGTTGCCAATATTTCGACCCAGTGGCATGGATCGTGGTCACGGTGAAACTGCGGTGCCAGGGAGACACCTTCGACAAGCTAGTGGTAGACGAATCTATCTACCCTAAGTCTAGTTCGTTTTTCTTTTTGAGTTACCATATCACGACATTCACTGTATCTTCACGCACTAAACTTTGCACTTTGTGTTTTACATAAACTAACCACTGGATTCCACGTTTGTGCTAACTTAAAACCGACTTCCCTGTTGAAGTTACTGGGGTGTTTCTTGATCTCTATCGCCTCTCTTACTAAACGTGGAAAGTAATGTCGCTTAGAGGAGATCACTTGAGGTTTATATAATTCGATCCAGTGGTTAGAACCTGATTTGAGGATGTGATCGGCTACCGCGGATTTATTTATCCGGCCACTCTCTACTTTTTGGAAAACGAATCCTGAAGTTTACGTATTATGGGATGTAGTAGTTATAATATTCCATATTTATATTTATGTAAATAACCAACAAAAGAGCAAACGGACCACCTAAAGGTGTTTGTCACTGCCTATGGACGACGATAACATTAAAGATATCACTGACACATTGCCTTCTTAGATAGACGTCGGGTATTGCTTAGCTTTCTGACACTGCAACCGGAATTACAAATTGCAACATTTTACAAGGTGGGTGACGCAAACTTGGTCACCCCAACATAGATGGATATTGTCAAGATTAAACTCGGTGATAAAGATCCTAGTCGCCTCCAACGGGAACGGTTCGGCATAGCCACGAGGCTAGGTGGATGACCGTTGATATAATTTGCATGAAATATTTTAATTTCCATGCAGATCAAAAAAGATACTCCGGCTATGATATGGTATGATATTGAGTAATAAAAATTAAATGCAGTAAAAAGAGATGAAGAAACACCTTTTTTCCTACAGAAGAAGTTATATGCTAGACGCCCCTATTGAGATGTTTAAACCCATCTGGTTTTTGGTGAACATTGTCTTATAATTTTAATGAGGTTAACAACACATTTTTATCAAATTTTTGTACTGTCATGGATTCTAAGTGTTTAAAATTTTAAACAATTTGAGGTCTGAATATGAGTGAAAAATACGAGGGTACGAAGATGTCCAGCTCCGGCGTCGATACAAGACCTGAACACTGCTTTAGTTGTACAGTGGCAGGAATTCGGTCAATGAGAACAAGCAGTCATTAAGGTCAGGGAGTAAAACCCAAAGTATTGAGGGGAAAAACATAAACATAAATACATTTTTAATCTTTTCGTATTACTTCCTATTCATTTAGATGTCCACAATTTCGACCTATTGCAATATATCCCTTTTTGTATGTTAATAACCGACAAACGAGCAGACGAGCCACTTGATGGTAAGTGGTCACCGTCGGCCATGAACATCAGTACGACCAAAGGTATGACTGATGCGTTGTCGGCCAGGAAATGAGAAGAGGGTGAGATAGAAAGAACTGGCTCCCAAGCCCCCAGCCGGAACACGACCAGTCGTTTGGCGGCTGACTCAAGCAGGAGGGTGGTAGCTAGCCAAGCATGCTTCACGGAAAGATACCAGTAATAATATAAAGACTTAATAATATTGGAACTCAATATATATATATATATGTCGGAGATTGTCATTAGTATAGACGTGAAACGAAACACAGTACGATATCCGATGGCAGTACCGCCGCGATGACGTCGATACTCGCTTAACATCGTGCTGCAACAGAGCCTAGCTAGTGGAGTGAGGCCCAATGGAGCCACAGTTAACATTCTGCGGTCGATGAGATCGGTTCCTCTGCACTGGGAACTGTTGTTTCGTTTGCCCGGTGTGAAGAGTTTGTTAACAAGTAATTAAAAGTGTGAAACGATAATACGCCCACGCTATGTTCGACCATGCTGCTAAAACTGCCGGGAACAATAGTAGTGATTCACAATGGCGATTATTATTGGAAATGCAAAATCAATAAATAAAGGCACTAATTGAAGCCTTGAAGAGCCCAAGCAATAAAAGTGAAATCGTTTTGCGGGAATTTAATCCTGATAAACGTGATTCTGATCCACGTTCGTGGTGTGCAACCGCCGACTTGTGCTTCGATGAAAAATCTGTCGAAGGCAGCCAGCTCATAATGACCATCAGTAAGGCGCTAAAAGGATCAGCATCGTCGTGGCTAGCACAAATAACATACCCAGGTATGACGTGGACACAGTTCAAAGAAATTCTGTGGCAGGCGTTTTAACAATGTAGTTAGTATCTAAGCTTTGACAAAGAGCGTGTCATTGTTTGGAGTCCCGATACGTATCATCGCTGATCACCATCGTTGCCATGCTAGTAACGAGTTTAGGGAATTTTATGACGGTAAAAACATTGAGAGCATTAAATTCAAATCGTACTTACAAATACTAGCATTAAAAAAAATGCCAGCAGGTCGGGTATCAGTCGAGATTGAAGTGGATGTTAATGATAAAGTTAAAATTTAAATTATAGTGGAAACTTGAGTAAGGGGACTTTAGGTGCCATAGTGAGTTGAGTTGTGTTCGACCGTACCAGTAGCTATTACATAGTCGTAGCCTGGTAGAAATCGGTATCTCTTAAGGCAACTTAAGTAGTCCGTGGGTGCACGATGCGCGTTTAGCTCTGGCGGAGGTCGGGGTCTGTAGAGAGCATACGTGTGGTCACCAGGGGGAAACACACAGGCGATCCAAGGGATCTGATCCATGCGCTGGATGTGAGCAATGCGATTGCTGGTCGGCTGGACAGCTGGGGCGCTAGATGTCTTACTCGGGAGTTTTTAGAGTCTGAGTTTTGTGAACCCTATGTACAGTTGTTCCGAGGTGTTTTGCAATTTGGTTCGAACACGGTGACCAACATTGACAGGAATTCTGACTATGACAAGACTTGATTCGACAGGACGAAGGCTAAAATTGTTCCTTTTTCTTTGGGTGATTATGTCATACTAAAGAATGAGGAGCGAAATAAAACGAAGCTCGATCCTAAATTTAAGGGACCGTTTAAAGTTATCGAAGTATTGGCAAACGACAGGTACATTGTAAAGGCCATAGATTCAAAGCGTACGCCCGTAAAAGTACGCCCATGATCGCTTAAGAAAAATGCCTAGCAATGATAATATTTCTGATTCTAGTGATGTAGAAGATGTAGAGTCCAATGACCTTAGCTTAACTGAATGATGAGTTAAAATTAGTGGTGCCTTCTTTCTGATTAGTGAACAGTAAGTGTTATTATTACTTAGCCGGTAATGGAATATATTGCTCGATTTAGATGATGTGTTCGTTTTATTGCTCGTTGAAGGCAATAAGTAATCTAAGAGTCACTCGAGGCAGGTGACATGGTTATCGTCGCTCGATGGAGGTGGGAAGGTTATCGTCACTCGATGGAGGTGGCATGAGTTGCTAAATCTCTATATAGGTGATAGCAACGACACATTTTTCGCTGATTAACGTTTGAGATATTATTCCCTGCTATGATACTTTTTACTACCCATGATACTGTTCACTAATGAGCGAGATGCTTTCATGATTTATGTGATATGATAGTATGATGTAATTGAAACAAACTTGATGTTAACCGTTAGTGTGTGGTTTATTACATAACAAACCCGATTCTTTAACTAAACGATAATCAGGATTGGTCGAACGATGTACTGTCCGATGATATCTTTGTTACAGAATAAACACACGAGGACGTGTGTAGTGCAGGATGGCCGTGTCGGAGATGGTTAATAGTATAGACGTGAAACTAAACACAGTACGATATCTGATGGCAGCACCGCCGCGTTGACGTCGATACTCGGCTAACATCGTGCTGCAACAGAGCCTAGCTAGTGGAGTGAGGCCGGATGGAGCCTCAGTTTACATTCTGCGGTCGATGAGATCGGTTCCTCCGCACTGGGAACTGTTACTGGTTTCGTTTGTTCGGTGTGAAGTGTTTATTAGCAATTAATTACAAGTGTGAAACGATAATACGCCCACGCTATGTTCGACCATACTACTAAAACTACTGGCGTTCGTCGACATATATATGTCTCATCGACCGCAGAATGTAAACTGTGGCTCCATCCGGCCTCACTCCATTAGCTAGGCTCTGTTGTAGCACGATGTTAGCCGAGTACCGACGTCATCGCGGCAGTGCTGCCATCACTCGGACATCGTGCTGAGTTTCGTTTCATGTCTATACTAATGACCATCTCCGACACACATATATATATATATAGTAGCCGATTTTGTTGTCTGAATATTATTCTGAAGTTAAAAATGTGGCATCATGAAATATAAATATTTATCTTTCTTAATCATTATTTGAATAATATTAAAATTTATGCCAATTTCATGTAGAAATATTTTGTGCAAAGATTCACAATCTATTGTGATGAGATATTTCTTAGGTTTGATTAAGTAATTTATGATTTTACCCGATTATACCCGATTTGATTATACCCGATTAGGATTTAATTTATGTGAGTCCTAGCTATGTTAGATTTCCGCTTCTGGCATATTGAAATACTTATGCGTTAAATGATCTCGCTTCAGCGACTACTATTAAGATTCCATTTGTTTATTTTGTATAGGAGTACTTACTGTTATTTTCGAATATATATTTAGCTATTGTATTTTTTAAATGTCTCATTCATTTAGAATACCTTACTCTATATAAAAGATTTATTATATTGCTCGATTTTATTGAATTATACAAAATGAATTCATGATTACTTCGACTAATTAAATAAAAATGAATGTTATTAGTATCTACTTTATGTTACTTAGTTATTTGTATCTTCGATATATTGTATGCAGAAATTGTATGTGATAATATACAACATTTTTTTTTATATAAAAACTTCCAAAGTGACATATATACAACGGATCTTTTATTTATATGAGCCAAAAAATTAATATATCAAATAAATTAATGACGTTAAATAACAATCTCATGTGTATATTCAGCCGATTGTCAATAAAAGCAAGTGCCTGATAAGCCACTGGTCAGTCTGGCTTGAGTGTCGAATAACTTCACATAATCGAAAGTCGGATAGATAATCGAAAACATGTTGTTCAGGCTTTTGTGTCTCGCGGTCGTCGTCAGTATTACCAGCGGTGCGATTTGGGGAGGCTTCCTTCCAGGTATACCAAAGGAACATGGTTTGTAATTTTTATTCTAATTTATCAGTGTTCATTTAAGTGTCAACAAAGTGCCTATTGTTAGGCTTTTTATAATCAGAATAGGATTAATAATATTAAATTAATAATAATATTGATATTAATATTTATGTTATATTATTTTTTATATTGATCTTGATTTATATTTATTTTTATTTTTATTTATAATAGGCGATTAGAATCAAAGTGATAGAATCAAGCTATCGTTTAAGGCAATTTCTAATTTTCATTCGCTTTATTCATATTTTTGCTGTAGTATTTTTTGCAAGATTTTTTAGTTTCTTCTATACCTAATTCATAATTTTATTACAAGAACTAATTTACATACCGCAACTTCCAATCCGTTAAACGCTTTATACATTTTGATACAAATGATCGGCAATAAAATCATACTTTTATTAGTATATTTTATAGAAAATTATAACATTTCTTATTTTAATAACTTTGGAATATTGTACAATTTTTAATTGATTAAGGTTATATGTTAAAGTGATGTCATTAATTACGGTTCAAGGTATGGGTAGACAATGCTTAAAAATTTACTCTTTATTTTATAGTTCAAATACACGATTGTAATCGAGTTGATTAAAATCGAAATAAGTTTTAGAGATACTGCAGTTTAAGAACTTTAGAAGGTATCAAAGGCGAACTTTTATCGATGTGATGTGTTTTATGGACCGACGTGTAGAAATATGCAAATTTAAATACTTTCACTTGCTTTAATCCTTTAGGTAAGTTGTAAATACATTTATGCAAGTTTTTTTTCTCATCGTCATATAACAATCCGCTTTGAACAAAAAGTTAATTAGGTTCATGACAATTATTTTGATGCCCCCAATGAACTAACCTTTGTAGGGTTCCGATGTTAATGTACTTTTTACGTAGAATTAAATTCAAGGATTTATTAATAAAAATTGACTTTACCACCAATAATATGTAATTTAAGTGTCTAGCCGATAGTAAAACAAAATATTCATTTCATATTTAAAACCTGAATTTGCAATCTCTTGTTCATCCCATGTTTTATGTCGAATGTTCTTGCCAAAATATTTGAGATATTGATATAACACCCATGACCCGAGAACAAATAGTTATCTGTCACATAAATGTCTGCTCCAGCTGGAAATCGAACCCGTCCCGGGCCCTTGCTCGGCAGGCAAGGTCACTACCAAGTGGGCTATGGGGTTGACATAAGTGCTTTGAATGAACTTGTTTTACAGTTAAAGACATAAGGGCAGTTCAAATTTGTAAGATATCTGGGAACGCGTGTCACCCATCGTTAAGATGGGTAAAAAGAGTTTATAAAAAAATATGGTATGGTATAAAAGAGCTGGTTTCATAATACCCGAGCCCTGCAGGGGACTACTAATGATTTGAAGCCTTAAACATTTAACTAGATTATCCTAATTGCTAACAAAATTGATAAACATGTTGAACAACTTAACTTTAATTTGCAATTAAAAAACAAGGAAGTATTTATGATTTATGTATTTGATACAATCCTAAAAAGGGTTTTATTGAATGAACAATATAATTCCGTTGCTTTAGTGTTGGTCATAAGATTTAATATACAATGTACGCTTTTAATGTTGTTTTATTATTATACATATTAATTACATCCAAACAAGATATCATCATTTATGTTATTGTTAATGATTTAAATAAATTAAAATTTTTCTTGTTTGTTGGATACATTTTGTAAGTTTCCATTGGAAATGAATGATTAAAATTTGAGTGGAAATTATATTTACAGTAATGAACAATTGAAAATATATAAAAACAAATATTTCGTGATTAATGAATAAAATTAACCGACCCATCTAACAAGCCTTTAAAGTTGTTTTAATTCTATCGATAACTATTCATAATTCAATAAAGAATTTTAAATCATAACACTTAGTTGTCATCTATTAATGAAAATAACATTTGATTACTTTATGATGTCCAGGCCCAAATCCAATGTTCTACTATCTGGTAAAACTACAGTTCAAAACATGAATGTATGGTTACTGCAATATTGAGGTATAGAATGGATAACATGAATGTATGGTTACTGCTATATTGAGGTATAGAATGGATGAAATTGAACGACAAAGGTATGAAATGGAACGCCCAATTTGAAAGCGTCGCTAATGCCAACAACCATTTTAGAATTGGATAACAATGTTATTGAAAGTACAGATATCACTACTTACAATAAAAATATGATATTATATAATGTGCCCTTTTCAATATTTTAAGCTTATTAGGTTCGGTGATCAGAGGGAGAAGGAAATGGCTAATACTTGAGCATTTATTCGAATATCATCAAAATTTTGAATTAAAACAAAATATTTTTATGAGCCAAATAATTTATGTAGGGTGGATTATAATGAGCATATCGCACCCTTAGAATGAAAGGGACTTAACTCAAAAAATGCAATTTATGGGAAATGACGAAGAAAGTTTTCAAAAATGTATGGTCTTGAGTAAATTTAAAGAGACTGATGTATGAGGTTTTCCCTTTTTCCCTTTCTCACTCATAATTTGGGCTCGTTTTCACCATGGGGTTTTAGAGTAGGCTTTTTTAAGTAAATTTATAGTAAAATCTGGAATTTCAGAAATTTTGAGTTAAGTCACTTTCTTTCTAAAGGTGCGATTATGTGTCATTTTTAATATTTTACTAATATTTAATATTTCAATTCATTTACAGAACACAAAAAAGGCTGCTACGTACCGGAGATAAATGACGTCATTCCGTTTGGTGAAGAAATAACGCCTCTTGGTTTCTGCTACAGGATTCACTGTTCGGAATCTATGCTGGATTATGCCTCGTAAGTACTGCAATAAATCTATCTAGAATTTGATTAAAGTACTGTTAACGTACAGCAAATACGGTAGGCTACATCGCTTCTCTTTCATTGTTTTACTTTATATATGAGTACATAGTCAATAACTAAGCAAATATATATTTGCTACTTTTGCTGGTTTGTGGTCACCGGCGTCTGCGGACACAGACCATCGATGGCTAAAGAGACAAGGAATATTTTTAAGAAATTGGAAGTAAATTATGAGTAACTTCGTTATACTCGTAGCATCATCATAGTTTCTCTGGTTTCTTTGGGTTTCTATAGGTTCATAAAGAGATTCTCGTAGTCCGAGTCCATTGTAAGTTATCGACTGAGTTGAGAATTGCTGGAGAAATCGATGGTTGAACAAGTGCCCGCCAGTGGTATAAACCCTCCATAAATTTACAATAAAGGAGCATCGGTAGGCTATAAATTTGGACGTCATTTAACAAATTATTATTTCAAAAAAATTATACTACGACTCTAAAGAAAACAGAAGTAAATTTTGATATAATATCAACAGAAAATGGTTTCTTAGGATTGCTCTTTTAGATGGCAAAATAAAAACGCAAAAGTTGAAATTTATTTTGAGTTGAGAAAGTCACACAGCAAATAGCCTGCATTACACTGATATCGACCTAGAGCTTATTTGAAATTAAATGTCCTTCTATAAGCTGCTTACTGACTGCAGTGGGTACATCGCGGAGTCTGTTGTCATATTTTTCGCTTTTGAACGTAATGGTTGTAGGTAATCTGCTGATTCATATTCAGGAGAAATTAATAGAGTTGAAGGCAGTGCACTCAGTAGAAATCACAAAAGTGCATTAGATATTTGAAAAGGAGACAGCTGAAGAAATTTGAAGAGGTTAGAGTTGTAGAGTCAGAGTTCTAGAGATCAGAGTTGTAGAGGTTAGAGTTCTAGAAGTCAGAGTTCTAGAGATCAGAGTTGTAGAGGTTAGAGTTCTAGAAGTCAGAGTTCTAGGGATCAGAGTTGTAGAGGTTAGAGTTCTAGAAGTCAGAGTTCTAGAGATCAGCGTTGTAGAGGTTAGAGTTCTAGAAGTCAGAGTTCTAGAGATCAGAGTTGTAGAGGTTAGAGTTCTAGAAGTCAGAGTTCTAGAGATCAGAGTTGTAGAGGTTAGAGTTCTAGAAGTCAGAGTTGTAGAGGGCAGAGTTGTAGAAGTCTGAGTTGCAGAGGTCAGAGTTGTAGAGGTAGGGGTGTATCAGGGTGTCTGTTGCGGTGTGACTGAGTGGCTGGTATAGTCACATTGTTCGAATTATAGTATGAAGTGTAAACGCGCATGAGATTTTATTTCATACTAAATCTATGTATTAGTTAAACATTAAAGCAGTATTCGTGTAATTTATTGCGATGGAGCATTGTTGCATAAACGGAATGCATTGACATTAGAATTAAATACCACAGAATGAATAACAAGAAAATTAGAAACATTTAATTAAAACATTTATACATTCCACTTCAACTTCTTTATTTCAAAAGGAAATATTAATAAATTCGTGATAATTAAAAGTGCCTCAGCTAATAACGCCGTAGAGAGGAAAACGAGAGCCGCATTAGAATTAGAGTAAAGGGAAAAGAAAATATACAAAATCGCTTTGAGAGAAAACGTAACAAAGCTCTTTTTTCCTTCCCTGTGATTCATAAAATGGAAATGAAAATTTGCTTTGTCTTTTTGACCTATTCAATTTTGTTGTATCTACAGAATCTACACAATTTATTTTTTGCACAAACATTGATATAAAATTTAAAAAAAATGTTAGAGGATACAATCAGAATAAAACTGTTTAAGCTCGAATTAGACCCACGGGGAAAAGGTTTCCATATAGTAAACGTATCTATCGACATTTTCTGTTTATGGTGATTTTTTAGGAATCTATAATTTTTGTACGTAACGTACGTAAAATTGTACGTAAATAATTGAGCCCAGCAGTTTTGGACATGAAAAAGGTGGATGATATATTCATAACATTTCATTGAAACATGCATGTTTCTTTTCTTAATTTTCATATTGAATTCTGAAGTACAGATCTTAACTATTATATATGTACCAAAGTAAAGCTAACTCTGTCCAGTAAATAAATTGACTAACTTTTCGGGCGGAGACAACAAACTAACAGACAGACATTTATTGAGAAATACAAGCTTTCATTTAATATTTTCAGACATGCTTTCAACGTAGGTCTTAAAAGAGTTTGTCTTTCGTTAGGATTAGGCTTTTGAGATAAAATGATTAAAAACACACGTTAACCTAGCAATTCTTTTTTCTTTTCAGGTGTGGGGTTGTCAACACGGACATCCCCAAATGCCATGTCACAGACACAGACCCGAGCAGACCGTACCCCGATTGCTGTCCACATATTAAATGTGACGTCGAGAATGACATTATATAGTATACATATATGTTAAAAGGCATTCGAATGAGCTTTGGAAACTGATAAATTAATACTTTGAAGTACAGTAGAACTTTGTACCTTAAGTACATTGAATAACAATAATTATATACGATTACATGCTGATAAATTTTCCTACTTGATAGTACAAAGTATATAGAAAAATGCACACGGAATTTAATTAAATGAAAAAAGCTAATGCAATGAAGAGCTGAAAAATTATTTATGAGTTAGAAGTAAACACCGTAAGAATTGTCCTACATATGTAGTCTAACTTATTTTCACATAATGTATTAGCTTCATTGGTATGAATATTTACATATATCAGTAAATTGTGTAAGTGACAATTAGAAGTTTCCTGGAGTTGCTCTTCGTATGCCAAATAGTTACCGCTAGTGATGATTATTTTGATAAGACTAATTGATAGAGTTCCTTTTCAGTGGGAGGTTTGGCAGTGCTAACGGCCATTTCTCTGGCTCCAGAAGCTATCTTGCCGCCAAATTGTTGATATTGTTTATTTTATTACATTATTTTTTCTTTAGCTTGGGTTTTATTCAGTATATTCTTACAAATTGAAGTGAAGGTTAAAGGGCGATTATATATTTTATTTTCTTAAAAAAATTATCAACTATTATTTTGACGTCATTAAGATTTGAGTTCGATATTTTATAAAATAATTTATTTTAAGAAATTTAATAAAGTGTTTGTCTGATATATCTATTATATTACGAATTTGATAATCCTAAAACCTGAAAATTTTGAGTTGACGAGTTTGATTTTGGCACAATTTATGTAAAGAAGGAGATCAGAATGCCAAAATTTATTTATAAAATCTATACTAATAATAAAATTCTAACTTATCGATTTCTGTACATGAACGATATATGAGTAAAAATATTATAAGGGGCCTTTATTAAAGCAATATAAATTGTTAGAATTTTCGTCTGTTTGTCTGTGCGTTTGTCCCCGCTATTCTCAGAAACAACTGAACCGATTTAGTTCTGGTTTTCACTAATGTATTGGCAGTAAGCTTAATTTAATACTTAAAGTTTATTTAGTTGCAATCCGTCCATAAATAAAGAAGTTTGTATTAATATATTTATTTCTAAAAAAGAAAGTTATCTTTAAGCGTAACGTATGTTTCCGAAGCGAAGCAAGGGCTTTTGGTAGTAAATTATAAATTTAACTAAAAACATTAATGGTTTATGTTAACACCAGCTTTGCCCGCGGGAATTCAAAAAATTGATTCGATTTATGACAAAAATCTGATATTCATGATTTTTGTAATATATATATTGTTCCGTGTCAGCAGGATCCGTAGGCTCGTAAAAATGTCACAATAGTTCCGCAGAGACTTTATTTTTCTTCACACGCACTTCACAATCATAGTTACACCCGTGGATCGCAGATATTCGCTTCGTAGGGAGAGAACTCTTCGCTTCGTATTCGATAACCGAATGCGCCGTGGCCGACCCTGCCCGCTATTTATATCGATTTCCGGGCTTCCAGATCCTTCCACAGCCTTCGTGGAAATAAATAACAACAACAATAATTACCGGAAATCGACATAACAATAGCGGGTCAGGTAAACAACCCTATTTCGGCCCTCATCTATACCAATCTCGCCCTATTGCTTAAGGCATAAGGGCGAGATTGGCCTGAAGTGTTCCGGGTAGTTTTTATTACTACCTGGGTTTCGCTATTATTGCCTCCATTGTTTTTCAATGTGAGGGTCGGCCACCCTTCCAGAAACTTGTAAACATGCCGACTTTCTCCTATCGGCTGTTCTTCGAGAAGCTTCGTAACAATATATTATATATATATGTGGTATAATCTTCAAATTAAACGTCCTTCCAATAGAAACACAGTTTTATTCGCTATAAACTTATTATTATCTTACAATCGTTACTATTCGTCTTCGCACACAACTATCTCAACCACGACTCTCATTCTTCCTTTCATTCCATTCTTCATTGCAAAACCGTCGTTCAATCTACTACCACATTCATACTCACTCTTACGTTTCCTTTCACGCCTTTAATATTTTTAAATTTTATATAATAAAATAACAATCCCACATATATCTTCAAAATCAAAAGAAAGTATTGGAAAAAAGTTGTCTTTGTTATTCCCTAGGTCTCAGGCTGTTTCTATATTTGATATTGAGAGATATGACGTCACATCATAATTTATTGACCGTAAAAATGTATCCGAAAAACATACAAACAGAGTTAGATTCTCATTTTTAATACTTATAGACATCCTGTGGTTTTAAAAACATCATATTTGTTTGGTATAATGTTCCACAAAGTACACTAATGCGTTTAAACTTACCAATTTAATGAAAACAAATTTCGACCACTGCTCAATTACTCGTTCATATAATTATTCATCATTGAATCATGTTAGGACTGTTAATGGGTTAGGTTTGCGGTATAACAAAAAAAAACATATTTATTTATTAGTTGCACCAAAAAGTAAACATTAATCTAGACACAATAGCAAGATAAATGTCACCTCAATTATAGGAGCAAACAACATTTCAGTGGGAACGATTATCTTTGTACAAAATAAAATGTAATTGGAATTCATAAATTGTGGATATTACATAATAAGTCACCATTAAATACATAAATAAATACATACTCACACATTTATACCTCTCATTTGGATTCTTTGTCGAGTATACATATAATGTTATCATAAAACATTAACCCAAAATTATCGTTACAATAATAATACATATAATTAAAATTTATATATATCTTTCAACATGTTTATCGACCCAAAACTGTTTTTTCCCTATTCGTCAATTCGTTGCATGGTCATTTTAAAAGTGTAGGAACCATAAGGAATTATGCAGATTAAGGAATGTACATTGCATCATAAAGTTTTTTATTTAGCACTTTCTAGAAGCATCGAAAATGCAAATGTTAATGAATATGTAAATGTATTGTACTAGTTAGTTGAAAATATTTTCTGAAAAGATCCAACGATTTTTCATGTGCCTTTTCAAAACAGCTGAGTTTGTTTATGCAAATGCTTAAATTGCCCACATGCTAAACTGAAGCGTTTAACGAAGCTGAAAATTTTAAATCGGATTAAAAAACTTGTAATATAATAATAAATTTCTTGCTGTTTTTATACAGATGCAGGTATTTAAACCATAACACAACAGAACAATGTTATACAACAAATCAACAAAAGAGTGATAAGGGCCTTATATTAGGTATTCGTGCATCGAATGAAAAGCGAAAAGGTTATTGTAACAATCGAGGTTCTCTGTCCGTCTATCTCTGTCTAATATTCGAAGATGTACAAATTTTATGGACGAAAAATGTTGAAAATTTATAGCACGTATAACATTTGTATACCGGAGTACGGACGTTTGACGTAAATAACTGTGTGGGATTACATGTCAATTAGGTTTAAATAGTAAATAGGACTCCAAATATGATGAAAATATTTAATAGCGTTAATATACAAAGGCGTAACAAAGATGAATGATAGTGGTGTTATTCGTAATTGCCATGGTAACCAAAAATAGGGTTGCTTATTTACATTAATTTACAAA
Source organism: Megathymus violae (assembly GCA_003671415.1). Taxonomy (NCBI): domain Eukaryota; kingdom Metazoa; phylum Arthropoda; class Insecta; order Lepidoptera; family Hesperiidae; genus Megathymus; species Megathymus violae. The sequence goes on along the minus strand of PDGT01000105.1, from coordinate 478,511 downwards.
TGTAGGGTCGCTACAGCCTAATTCTTTGTTGTAATGTTTTTTCGATTTCGTCAATGAGAACTGTCTTCCAAAATCTTTAGAGTCAAT
>PDGT01000105.1:393747-463022 GCA_003671415.1 Megathymus violae | reverse complement strand
GGTTAATTTTGCATCCTCTTCTTTGCAACAGCGATCTCGGAACGTAAATATGGCTTCAGAGTCTTCATATTAAAATTTCATCCCTAACCCTCAACAAAACAATTACTTAACGTTTAAGTAAGAATATATTGGTCGGTATGAAAATTGTGGAGCGGTTATTTAATTTATAATTTTAAACTTTTATCATCGCGGATATTATATATTTGACAAGTGGCGGGTACTCTTTATTGTGCTTTTACCGATATTTCGGCCCAATTACAAGGACCGTGGTCATGAATTATTAGTAAAAACACAAAAACGTGAGTAATCGTTACAGTTAAAACCGGTAACTTAATTGTTGGGTAAAAGTGTTAATATTTGAGAACAGTATGAAAAATCTATGGAATTAATTAGTTATGTATGTACACGCCGGTGTTTTTCATCTAATTAAGCTGTTATATTCTTTTTTAAAATAATGTCTGTTAGCCTCTCGTATTATGTACACAATTGGAATAAAGATGCAATTTAAATTAAAAAAAAATATTCCAAAGTGTGGGACGTAATATGTTTATGCATTAAAGATAACCATTTTGAAACACATGAATGAGTATAGATTATTTAAAATGAATTTATTATATATATAAAGTGAATGAAGTTCAATATAAAGTGAAAGACTAAATTAAAAAAAAATTGTATCCCATTAACATCCGCCATACGACATTTAAACAAATTTCTGCTGAAGTAATGAACTTGAATTGATTTATTCAGTGAAAAAACTAGGTAATAACCATGATATTAGTAATATTACCTTTTCATCTATATCTATTTATTATAATAGTGAAGTTTTGGCTTGTCTTTATGATCAGGTGACATTAAAATTTAATTTAAAAAGATGTTTTATAAAAACAGAGAACGTCTTCAAAAAAGGTCGAGTGATAAAATATTTAACAACTCTGTTTGAAATGAGAAAATCAACATATGTCCTTACATTTTTAACACCGACCGTATGGTAAAATTTTAATGATGGAAATAACAAAATATGTTCAATCGACATTCGGAGTGGCAACCCGTGGCGCTGCGAGCTGGCAATGACGGCGACAGGTGCAGTCGATTGCCGGTCGAGTGTAACAAAAATTTTATTGCTCCTGAAATTACTAGCGATTTGGTAGGCATCGTTCATTTTAGAAATTGGCACACCGTAACTTGGCTCGCTTATCTGTCAGTCATGATGACTATTACAGATGGCTGACGGGATCTACTTTATGAAATTGAGCTGTACACTTGCTACATTGTGACTGCGTAGCGATGTTGAGCAGTGAATCAAAACATGAATTGTTAGGTGTTAATATAGCTTCGATTTTCCAAAGTGAAGTCAGAATTAGGATTTAATTATAATTTCACTACCTCTTACAGAGGAACATCTTGAGATAGTATAATTACCTGTTTTAAGATGTGTATAAAGTCAGAAAACCCGCAAATACCTAGCGTTAAGGACTTTGGTACATAAGTTTTAATTGCTCTCATTTTCAGAAAGAATAACAGCCAGTGACATGCACATTGGTCTGATTATAAATAAAATTATAATGATAATCAACGATTTTAAATTATTTAGAATTTTTTTTTAATAAACATAATTAAGAAAAGCAATCCAACATTCTATTGTGTCACATAAATATCATTAGTTGGAGATATTTAATTCAATTAGAATAAGTTTTTCCCCAGTCCTCAATCGATTTCACGTAAAACTAAGAATATTTTTTTTATACCATTACTAGATAATACATTTACAATCGTTATACGCTGCGAGTCTGACGGGTCAGCAATAAAGATTTTTATTTATTAAGGTATTGGTGATTTTGCTGATTTAGGGATATTTTATTAATCTATAAAAATTTACTGAACTCGAATTCTCCATGTTCTATTGGACTAAATCTATTAAAACTTTATATATAATCATCGTCTGAACGTCTAGTGACTTTATTTAAACCTCAAAAAGCCTAAAAACAATACTATATTCTTTTTAGGCTGTTAATTCTTAATATTATGGAGCGCAACTTACGGCGTGTGAAAATCGTAAGTGACAGATCGAGTTCTAAGGGCAGTGAAAAATTTATGGGTGCTTCTGTTCTTTACAGAAGCTCACGTTTTAGACTCGATTTCACTTAATAATGTGACCATCATTCAGTCTTGTTAGAAGCCTCCACTCAGCATTGGCGAAAAATTCTGGTGGAGAACACTGGGCTTTGTACCACTTAGTTTAAGTCACACGGTGCTCGTGGGTACTGATAAGGTTTTTTACCCGTTTGGTTGACCTCTGCTCTCCTTCTTGATGAAAAATTTGTTACATATTGGAGTCTGTAACAGGCGGGTCCTTGGATTCCACCTTGGCCGGCAACGTGTTGGTCTTGCCTTTAACGTTACGGACATGAATGGTGGACGTCTGTTCGTTTATTTGTCATTGAGATAGTAAGAACTTTTGTAATATCACTCGTGTGTCCATCAGCTCCACTGGAATGTCTGTTATATACTGAATGGAAAAAAATGCGTATTGGTTCACCCGTACAACACCAGTCGCTTCAGACAACCTATGCCTTACGTTATGAAATAACATCCGCATTATCTAACAAACATATAAATTTTTGTTAAAACTTGCAGCCAGGCTGTCAAAATTTTAATTACTGTGGTTTTGATAGAAAGACCACTTCGACTTTTGCTTCCGGATCGCGGAGCAGATGCATTTCCCGGGATAAAAAGTGTCTTAGATTACGATCCATAATACAAAGTTAATGTATAGCATAAACATACATAAAATTACAAATATGACAAGTAGGTATCATCTAAGTCTCTTCAGTGATTTAAGCGTGAAACTCTGTCAGACAGACAGACGAAACCTCCAAAAATACTTGTATTAACTTCTATAGCGCAAACAAAAATACCTACATTAAAATTTCAAAGAAATATTTAACATACAATTTAAAATATTAATAAATAAAATCGGCCACAATAAACAATTCTGTTTTTAGTATGGATTCCCATAGGATGATTCCAAAACTTATTTTAAATTCATATGATTAATCGTTAAACAAGTTAATAACTTAATAGATATACAATTAATTGGATACATAAATCAGAAATTATGAGTATATCGAAATTCCAAGAACAATTACGGTAATGTCTGTTAATTTGGAAAGAACTATTGCTTGTAGCGTAAGAAATTCGTTTCTAATGCCCCGTTCTATCTGGGATACTCATAATGACTACTGGATTATGTAAGACTTCCTGTTTCTTTATCTCATCTGGATTAAGGTACACCTGTCTTGTTTACTATCTACTCTCGATTGAACCCATACTATAAAACAAAGTGTCATTTCTTTGTGTGAAACTGATAATATCTAACGTAGGGTTTTTCATACGATGATTCACAAACATGTTTGGAAATTACAAAAAGCTTCGTAAAAACGGGTATCTAAATGATTTATAGTGATAGTAATCAGAAGCAGGCGCCGTCCGAAGTTGGATGATGATCTGGCCCATAGAGCTTGGGATATTGTGTCAATGGTGCATTTTTTATGCAATACCTATTCACATATCGGCGGACGCGATTACTCTTTGAGCACTCCGAGTCTCTCTGGCAGCTACGCGCAACAAATATGTCAATCGTCTTAAATTTCATCAAATATGGTTAGTAATTATCAAGTCAGTCGAAAGTCGAAAGTTATCGAACAGTCGCCTTCAGCTGCGGCTCTATATAACATTTTTTGTTCTTTGTTTTTCTCGTTTTGTCGTTACATGCCTGCGGTAAAACGACATTTCTTAAGCTTTCGGAGCTTAAATTATTGTGTAAAGCACTTCATCTAAGCGAGACACGTCCTTTTAAGTATTGTACCGTTTAAAAATAGATCACATATCACATGTTACTACAAAAGTATCGATTAAGTATCTAGAAGATTATTGTATAATCAGATTAACAATTTACCGGAACATCACATAAATCTACTGATAGGTTAAAATATAGTTACGGTATGAATCGCCGAATTTTTGGTTTTTCCGTACTAATATCCCAACCGAGCACCAAAATAAAGCGTACTAAAAACCAGCTTTAGGAGTAATTAACAATGTTTTTGTTTCTTTGTTATGGTAACTGGGGAATATTTTTTACTTGGAAAAAAATTTTTTTTACAAAAGAGTCACAGAGAACTTTAATATCAAAGTAATGGAAAAGGACAATCTATTGAGACAATGCTAATTTTTGTATATGCGGGAAGTAGTATCCGGTACCACGGCAGCTATTTGAAAAATTATTTTACCATTTGAAAGCTACATTATTCCGGATGGACATTGACAATCAAGTGTATATGTATTATAATTAATTGTTGAAACCTAAGAAAGTCTAGACGGTCCGCTAATAATTAATAAAATCTAATCCAATCCGAATCAGACTCGACCAAATATGTGTATGACTATTTCCAAATAAAATTTAGAACTTGCGTGTTGGTTTTCGTATATACTCTATATTAAAATCAGTAGAACAAATATAATACGTCACACGGGAAACTTCTTAAAGTTTTCCTAATTTACCCGCCAAATATGAAAACTGACGTCAAAAATGAAACACGACATAACATGGAATTGATTTATTTGTCCAAGTCTGTTATTGTATAGCCGAATTATATATACGTAAATTTAAACTTTTACACACAAGTTCCGTTTTATATTGAACTTATCTTTAAAATGCCGTGGCATTGACAACTTTCTTTTTACAGTTTTCATTCTCTAGCTCCCTTTGCTCTGTCGTGGAAGTATACCTTTAACAGTCATAATATATCTTGTGAGGATAAAATTTGACATCGCATTTTCAAAGTGGCCTTCCAAGCAAATAATGTTAAAAATGTAAGTCTTTTTTGGAAAAGTGCATCTTGCTTAGCACTCTGATTTTCAGGACTATGAGATGTATATATGTATGTATATATATGCGAGTTTAGAATGTATTCTACGTGTGTTAAAGAAACTACACATTTATAATGCGGCATGTGAGCGCCCATAGTTCAGCAACTACGATGATAATCGAGCTTAACAGTGAGCTTCATGAGTGAGTGGATCTTAAATCTTTGGACGCGGTTTGTCCTTGCATGGGTGACCGCTTTTTAGCATCGACATCGCCGCTTTAAGCTTGTGAGCTAACAAGGATGCGAGAATCTATTTGTTAACTGACTCTCTAAATACATTAAATTTGACGGTCTGACTCGTAACAGAGTAGAAGCGGAACCTTACGAATATACACGAAATCGTCGGAATTAAATCGAATTGTAAAAAGTTCAACGATGCCCAACCAAACATAACTTTCGTTATAACCCCGTCTATTTTTTAACAAAATACACCATGACCACACGAGGTTTAACTAGGAGGTTAACTTCATTATGTGACACATTAAAAGAAAGGGGTGAAATGCTAACTGTGCACGATATGAAAGAGTTGAAAGAAAATTTACATTACTAAAACACTTATCGAGATTATAAACTAACTAAAGATGCTATGGAGTCTAGAAAATACTAGTTTATAATAGTTTCAACACGAATACCTTGGATCGGGAAAGTTGTTCAAATATTAAACAAGATGAAGGATGGAATCCTTAGCTTGAAACTTTGCAAACATCATTCTTTATAACTTTACTAGCTACTCCTGACCTCATTCTTTGAGAGAGTTTATAAATGCTATCTAGTTCCTTCTTAAAAGTGTAGGCTATTTCATTTATAAAGTTACAATCGTTTTAAGTCTACTTTGCATATAAAGTTGGTTCTCAATTAATTAGAAATGTCCTTTGACTATTACACATTACAGTTTACAATGACATGTAAAGAATGTAAAACTTTTTTAAAGATTAAACACTCAGAATGTACGAAGTAACATAAGTCATTAATTTGTTACTTACGACAGTCTCATTTTCATAATTATAATACATCCAGAGATCTAATAAGGGTTTTAGAGAGGACATTTTACAATGTGTCTGCTCACGCAGCAGTAATGCTATTATTAATAATAAAAAAGCTTTAAATATAAATTTAAACCAATTTCAAAAAGATACAAAATGGCAGACGTATTTTTACCATAATGAAATTTATATTATTATAATATTTTAAAACTGAGACGATTCGACGCTTGACTTATGACAAGACTTTATTAAATACACAATTAAATGACTTAAACTGCTTAAACTTTAATAACTTGTATTAAATCTTGTACGTAATAAACACAATCTTGGAGATTTAAAGCGTATTATAAATGGAATGAAAGTGGAAGTTTGATGAATTTATGCTTAGCTGAATAAAAAGGTTGTTAATGAGGCCAGTGAGAATAAAACTGGATTTTTTAAGTTGTTTGTAGACATATATATATATCAGACAAAACTTATATATACATTTGTATTTAATCGTAGAAAATATATGTTGTGTTTCCGCTTGTATGATGCATGTTTTATACTATTGTAGTTTGTTTATGTAGCGTATAACATAACGTGAAAATGAATAAAAACATTATAATGTTTAACATTTTCAGTATTAATTTATATTAGCGTGTTTACAGAGCCTTCATACAAGTTGGCTTTATTTCGAAACCTTTTCAGTTAATGTTCGAGTTTCCTTACATCGATACTCCACTTAATAAGCAAAGAGGGGCGGATTTATTCAGTACAGAGCGCACGCAAACTAAGGTTGGGGGCCAAATATTAAATTTAGGTTGCTATGCTCATCCACTTAGACGAAGAGTTTTATAAGGCAATACACTGGATATCCATTTGCTGAAATCAATATCCAGACGTTTAGCCCGTCTGCTAAGAATTTAAGCTGTCGCTTTGTAAAGGTGGCATTCTTATGTATTATGCAATTAATGATCGCTATAGCAGCAAAATTTTATAAGTGCTTCCCTCTCCACAGGGCCCGACGTGTTATCCGGACTTAGTCAATAAGGTGGCCGAAAAAATTTCCTTTTGATTACAATTGCAAACGATAGTTATAATCAAATCTTAGAACTTATGAAGAATCGTCATTGTTATATGTATGCCATACTGTATGAAAACAGTCACTTGCAGTCAAATTGTTCTGTCTTACTTACTAAATCATTCCTTATTAATAGATAAAAAGATTTACTATACATACGATTTAAAGTTGCCGTATCCATAACTTCCAAAATCTGCGCATCCTCCTTGTTTCCGTACCACCGTAACTCGATAAAGGTAGTTGAATCAGCCGCATCTGTTCAATATTCCCGCTCTATTGGTTTTGTTTTGGGTTTATTGCACTTTACGTAATCAGTACGTTGTAGTCGTCTCATTTTCGGTTTATGATTGTTTGTATACTTGTGATTTTTTTTTATGTTACAAGTCGACGAACGAGCCGACAAGCCACTTGATGGTAAGTTGTCACCGTCGCTCATGGACATCAACAAGACCAAAGGTATCACTGATGCGTTGTCGGCTAGGAAATTAGAAGAAGGTAAAAAATAATGTACTGGCTCTCAAGCCTCCAGCTGGAACAGGACGAGTCGTTTGGCGGCCGACTCAAGCAGGAGGGTGGTAGCTAGCCAGGCAGGCTTCACGAAAAGATAATATCGCACCCTTAGAATGAAAGTGACTTAACTCAAAATTCCTGAAATTCCAGATTTTACTATAAATTTACTTAAAAAAGCCTACTCTAAAACCCCATGGTGAAAAAGATAAAGTGATAGAGTTATGAGTGATAAAGGGAAAAAGGGAAAACCTCATACATCAGTCTCTTTAAATTTACTCAAGACCATACATTTCTGAAAACTTTCTTCGTCATTTCCCATAAATTGCAATTTTTGAGTTAAGCCCCTTTCATTCTAAGAGTGCGATTTTACCTGTAATAATATTAATGACTTAATAATATTACTGATAATATAATCCTTACGCGGAGCTCTACACCAAGCAGACTGGCTTCTATCGTCTCTTGCGACTCCTTGTTCTACCAGCATGGGATTGGCGGGAGTATTCTAGGCCGCCTCAATACGGGCAAAAGAATTAATCATATTAAGAATTAATTTAATTACTGGAATATTATATAACAATAGCTGATAATTCTGCTGAATTTGCGTATTGTTTACTATATCGACATTTTCAGGTGTTTAAAATTGATTCTGCACAATTAGATTTCTAATTGAACTACGAATACCATTGAATTCAAAGATATGTTCATATTGCAAATTGCAGGTTTGCTCAATTTATATTATGATCTTATGTGATATTTAACGGCATTTGTTATAATAATTTACCAGCATTGCAGGTTGCAATGAAGAAAAACTTTCTACAATAATATTTTTTCAGTAATTAAAATCAAACAGTAATAATTTTTAAGGTTAACATACAATGGTTTGTTATTATAGCAGGTGACATTGCTTTGGTCTAATATTAGGTAGTTAACTGAAGTCAAATAGCATTTCAAGTCAAATTTTAGTTAAACCCAAAATGCATTTCAACTCAAATAACAGTTTCGCTCAAATAACAGATCAACTGTAATAGCAGTTCAACCACAATAACAGTATAACTCAAAAATAGCAATTCAATTCAAAAAGCAGCACAACTCAAATAACAGAGCAACTCAAATACTAGTTGCTAATGAAGTTGGTTTCTAATAACTTCGAGTAGTAAATTTTCTGTTAAGGGTCTCTTGGACGTAGCAGTATCTTTTAGTGGATAATTGGACGAATTTATTGCCAGTATGCCGGAATTTTTGTCAGCCTGTCAGTTTTATTACTGTTTAAATTAAAATAAATAATACTGAGGTTGGCTCAAAACATTAATGGCAGAGTTTTTTTTTTTCATGATTAGTGTTAGTGTTTCTACATCGTAATGCGGTATACAAAAAAGACGAAGCTTGTCGAAAAACATTATTGTAATGGAAATGTAGATTGATAGTTCTAATCCGAACATAGTTGAGACTCGTTACTACTTTACTACTATTACAATGTACTCACTCAAGGAACACCAAATATCGATAAAGACTAGTGGCAGTGAGAATTAGTAAATACGTATTTCTTCAATGGTCCACACAACACTTCATTTCATTACCCTGGATTTCTGTTATCTTTTTTCATGGTTGCATACATACATCAGATGCGAAAACATATTTAACAACGTTATGCATGGTATTGAGATCCAATATCGACCTTGTGGGAAACAGAGGAAATAGCATACAACCTATCCTACTCCCCATATAACAAAAAAGGCATACTCTAAAACGAAAAAGAGACAAAACCATTACATAAACTAGTTATATATTTAACGAGATTTCTAAGCAATTTAGTTACGTTTGGAATTATGCAAAGCGGTGTATAACTATGGCAATTATTAAACAAGCAAGTAGTTTAGTACGTAGTACTTAATATCACCTAGCTGGTTTAGCTACTACATACAGTGGGCAAAGTTTAATAACAGCATCGTATAATGATACTCTGACGATATACTTAATCTTTTATTAAGTACTTTGGTAATCTCTACAAAGTTTTATTAAGTTTCCGTCATACGTGCAATGTGTGGAAGTGACTTGAGTTTTGTCTACAAGAGAAATGCACTCTTCCATGGTAGCACTGCTCAAGCGTCAGTAACATACTCATGGTCGACCAACGATATTATTCTATACCAGTGTTCCGGGGTTTATAAAGTTGATTGAAGCAGTGGTAGCTCCTATATTGGTCAAACAAAACGCGCTATCTTTTAGCAGATTAAATATCAAATCAGCGCAGTCAAAAAGAACGACCTAAACAAATTCATCGGAGTAGAATGACTGATTGAAGCCGATTCAAGTCTTTGGGTTGAGTTGACGCGTGATCTTGAGTGAACGTCAGTACATTCCACGTAAGTAAGGAAGGCCATTGAGATCAAAAACATCCGAAATGTTACTAGGAAAGATGGATTTAAATTAGATCAAACCACAAACTTAATATACTAAAACTTTAAGGCTCAAACGTGGAATCCAGTGGTTAGTGTGTGTCAGATGAGAACTGTCAAATTCAGTGCGTCAAGATGACGGTGGTGTCGGGAACCGTAATATGTACCTTGTAGTATTTATATACTTAAATGTTTTTATATGTAACATTTTATTACTCACATACTTTGTATTTTGTTTAATACTGCTTTGGTAAACTTCTTTTATAATTTCCTGTGTCTTTTATCCACTTATTCTGATATTTCTTTAATTATTGTTTTGTTATTGTTGTCAAATATTTGACAAATGTCTTAAATGATTGTCACCATGGTGACTTTTGTTTTTAATATGTAGATATGATTTTTATCCTCTTTTGTAATAAAATTTATTAGGCTGATGAGAAATTTTAAATTAATAAAAAAAGAATACAAAAAAATAATCATTCCAGAAAATTCGACGCATAAAAGGCGAGCTGGGACTAGACTGAACAGTCTCGTGGGTGGAGTCGCAGCACTTCGATCACTACACGGAAAGTCTCACGCGGAAGAGTCTCACGCGGAAAGAGTCTCACGCGGAAAGAGTCTCACGCGGATAGTCGCAACACTTCTGTTACGACACAGCACGGTCTCTGGCGCGTAGAATCGGAACACTTCTGTCACGTCATCGAACAGTCTCGCGCTCATAGCCGGAAACCTTCTGTTACTTTCGACTCCTGTATCTATGTCTCGTGCACCCTAAACGCACGCTCCTGTCTGCACAGCCTTCGCGCGCTACACGCTGGAGAAGCGACGGATATGACGGGCCTAGCTATAGGCCTATCAACTTACAAGTGACTTTTTACTTTCTTAAGCTATTATCTCCTGTTTCATATTTATTGTAACCGCCAGGAATATTTGAATACATACCATCTTCCAAGTTTCTAGATCTTTTAGTATTACACTACAACCTAGCTAAGAAAGCAAAATGAAGCAAACGTAAAGTCGACAGGCTCATCTGTCATTAGTAGCTGTCAAATGCCTAATGTCATGAGCTCCTTCAAAACACCATAATCCAAGAAATTGGGTCAAAATATCAGTAAGACTACAAAAATTGTGAATACACGATACAGTTAAATGTACTTATAGTGAATATAATTCTTTGACACAACGTCTAAACACAGAGACACTGAAAACCATAAAATTTTGCCTAAACGTAAAGTTAAGCGACATAAATCATTCAAGCCTTAAAATGTAATCCGGGTGGTATCTTGGCGCGGTCTCCACGGCCGCACTGGTATTCGGCAATATTTTAAAATTTCAGACAAAGCTCCCTAGATTTACGTTCGGATTGTGTAAATTGGAAAGTTTGGGAAGACATATTGCATCCAACGGTGAATTAATGCGGTCTCAGTTGGGTTTTTACGCTTTTAAAGCTTTTCTCTTCACTTTCTCTAGCGTATATGAATAATTAAATAAAAAATGGATATTCCATATTATATAATCCTTACATTAACATTACTAACCCGAAGCAATTTTTATTGGTTGTTATCAGGAGTTTCACTTTTAAAGCCCCAGAAGTCACAATCTGTTGATAGAAATCGTTTTTGAGATTATCACAATCAGACAAGTTTTTTTATACTATGTATATAATTATCTACCTGTATATAATTTCAAATGACAATATATTGAAAGAGGGAAGAGGAGATGCATGGTAGTAAGGTATTTTGTCCGCCTGGCTAGCCACCTTTCTTTTAAAAGCGACAATAAAATTTTCTATACGTGTTTCGATCATAGCGCCGCAGAGCTACAATAATGCGGTTTCCTGTTTCGTCTTCGGTCGACAACGCGTCGGTGTTATCTTTAGTGAATTCATGTCTACGGGCGAATTTAGTGATTGCCTGGAAAAAAAATTTGATACTAATACCAATTCATAAAAACAACACTATCTGTTCTCATGTATTGTTAGTAATAATAATATCACAATCTTATATAAAGTTGTTATAATAAACACAATACTTTTAAATATCTAAACTGATTTGAAAATCAACTGAACCTATAAAACGTATCCTCCCTTTCTTACCGTTACTCTCTCTGTCTACACAGTTAAGCCGGCCCAATCGATTTACAACCGTCGTTTTATCGAAACAAATCGATTTATGGGATTAGGGGTCTAGGTCGTGCAGTTCTAAATCGCTTTTATTGCTGTTTCACCGATTAAAAGGTGCACAATGCGAGAGTTATGTTTGCAAGAATCTTATTTCTAAGCCAGTACATTGTAATGTTTTGGAACAGATTGTAGCAGAAATATCGCTGTCTTCAAATAAAATTGTGTTTTTCTTGAGTCTTAGCCTTTATTATTCTTTAACGAGTGCTCCACCTACTTTTTATGTTATAGATATAATATAAATATGACAACAAACATTGGTTTCCAAAAACAGTAAAAACACTTCAGAACAGAAAACAAATTATGATCATTCGATTTATGTCTATTAACTTAACTTTAAATTCTATTTACAGATATTGGTAGATCATTTATTGTAATTGGCCAATTTAAAATTGAAACTGTTAAGTGGTACTTCAAAAATACAATGATTAATTTTGATTACTAGCTAATTTAATAATAGAGATTTGGCCTTATTGGGGCCGCATAGAATACTCCCTCCAATCCCATGCTGGCAGAACTATGTACATGTCGTAAGAGGCGATAGAAGCCAGCCTGCTTGGTGGTAGGGTTTCATGTAACGATTATATTTTAAATATTATCATTAAGTCATTAATTCATAAGTCATATTATTACTGGTATTATTATGTTTTCGTGTGCTTGAGTCTGTCGCCAAACGACTCGTCGGGTAGTGGCTGGGGGCTTGAAAGCCAGTATTTTCTTTCTTTCCAGTATCTTCTTCTAATTTCCTGCTCGACAACACATCAGTAATATCTTTGGTCTTGCTGATGTCCATAGTTGACGGTGACCTTTTACCATGAGGTAGCTAGCTCGTCTGCCGGTTTGATAGCTAACATAAAAAAAGACATTTCTTGGAATAATTGTAAGAATTGCCACTTTTTTCAAAAGGTTTTAATGTATAGTGAATGGATATTACGAGTAGATAAGCATGTTCAATAAATTTTCTTGTGTGATTTCAGCTGATTCAAACTCGCTGGAAGCGCTTCTTACTGCATTCCTCTTTGTATTTCATTGTTTAAAATGCACTGCATTACTCTCGAGAAAATTTCAATTGTTCTCTCTGAAACAATGTTCCTATTTTCTTACTTATCAAAAATATTATACTTCAAACTAAATATGTCAATATAAGAAGTAATTTTGCACTTTTTAAATATTACTTTACTTTGGTCTCATATTTTTTATACAATATAACTCAAAAAACTTAAACTTTTTAATTTTAAAGTACATACAATTTTAAAATTTTTGATCATATTTGATACATAATAACAAATCGTTATTTGTATGGAATCGATTAATTCTAGTAATCGCAATAGGATATATATTTGTTAGTACCAGCGGCCATAATGATTTTTAAACGGTGTAAAGGCTTTGCTGTCATATCTTTCACAGGAGAAGTTTTTATCAATCCAAGGACCGTAATATCGCGGACATTCCTCCATTAAACTGCAAATCGTCGATTCTTTGCACCATCCGCATTGGAACTCGGCACTTAAGGTTTGGCAATCCATACAACTTTGAGCTAAATACTGACATTTGTACACAACTATTAAAATCATATTAGAGTAAGGTTCTACGCCACCCCATATCAATCGTAAGGATCCCAATACAATGCTTTGCCTAATATTGAGACTTGTAGCATCGCAGTTAACAGTGTTCTTTTCAAGTAGCCCTTTGATATGTATGATGTTGTTTTTAATTCTTATTTCACATACAATATTACGTTCATAAAGTGTCATGTCGTTTATCTTCAAATCTAGCTTGATGATTTGTTTAATATCCGCTGGGATAAAAAGGGGGCTTCTATTCACTATTTCCGTGCAAAATCTTTCTAATGAATCCTTTTTCAGGATACTGTTTAAGTAAAATTTCTTCGGGCAATGAAGACGAGGGAAGTTAGTACATCCAACATCGTGGCACCATTCGCATTGAAATGCACTATTTTTGCAATCATTGCAGCTTCTTAAGGAACTGCAGTAGCTTTGTAATGTTTGCCTCTGTAGTATTAATGGTCTGAACTGTTGCTTCGACGATTTTACTTGGAGAATCAACAAATAACTCATTGCCACTAAAACTTTTTTCACTATCATGACATACATATAACTTACTTGTAATTTTATATAGCACTTATGGCACTAACGCCGTAATTTCAAATGAGATATATTATAGTCTGCAAGGTACTATATTACTTTTTGTGGTTGTCTATTTACAAATATTGATATTGAACTGGCACGTGTTTGTATACCAGAACAATAGTATGAGTCTGATGATTTTGATCGGCTATTATCAATGCCGATAGGATTATTTGTAAATATCTGGGTTGCGAAAAATATTTTTAATTTTGAATAATCATGTATCTTTTCTTTATCTTTAATATGAATTTATATGCGTTATATGATAAAATAATTATGAACTAGTTACTATTTAACTATATTATTATTGTCTGTCAAGAGTCTAATTTATTATATTATTATTTATAGATTCATTTTCCGGGATGAAAGTATCCTGCATTTTAATCTACATATAACAGAATCTTAATTTGCCAAGAATCATCTAAATCTATTCAGTTTTAGTGTTATACGTGTTTACAGAGAGGGATAAACAATGATTCCAAAAATATTCGTTTAAGCAATTTAATCATATCATCGATAACAAGCTCTACCTACATTAAAATTTCCAAAAAAAAAAAATCAGTGCGTATATTCGGCTTCGTGACAGTGTTATTATTAGTAAAAATTTTCACACTTCTCAGCAAAAACACATTTTTCGACTTTATCACACCAACCACATCCATATACAACCGGTATTAGTGGACAATCATCGCAGTTATCTGCTAAATTTTCACAGTTATAAACTGATAGGGGAATACCGTTTGAAATTGGTGCATAGGCTCCCCAAAGTATTTTCAGATACCCAGTATTGGTTACACTACCACTTGCAGATTCTAGTTTTACTGTATAGCAGTATATTATGTCATTCATTATAAATACTTTCAAATGAGTAAGGCTTTGTTTAAAATGTATTTGGCATATTATATTTTTGTCATAAATAACTGGATCTAGAGCATGCAACTGTACTTTGAGGTTAGTTCTTTTCCCTGCTGGTGCTAATATTGCGCCATCATATTTAATGTATGGACATAAAAAATTAATACTCCTGCTAATATTTTCTATTTTAGCTACGGTTTCTGGACATAAGCTATCAGCTTTATCAGTACAGCCATAGTTGTGACACCAATAGCAAAGATGAATTAGATTATTCACACATTCTAAGTAAGATTGAAAGGATTGACAAAATGTGCTTAAGTCTTCAGTATTCATAGCATGATTTGTTTTATTAATACCACATTTTGATGTTTCAAATTTTTTTACATCGACTTCTGTTTTGCTGTTATTTTCTGTCATATCAGGCATTAATGTATTTTCTTCACAATCAATTATGAATGGTGCTGATAATATTAACATTAAGAATTTCTTATGAACCATTACGGCTTACGTACATAAATATTCAAGCAAAATGCTGAAAAACGCTCAGTTTTTACGTTTAAATAACAGTATCTGAGATAACGTTCAATTGTTTTAAGGAAAAACAAATGTTATGATTAAAGCTGATTGAATGGCCGCTTTGTAAGATTCAACAATGGTTGCGCTACCGATTATACTCACACTGCTATTTTGCAACTAGTAAAATCCCCATACAGTCTCTAAAAACATTCAGACTATGTACAGAAAATTATTCAGGGATTAATTATTATACCACATAACATAAATATGAGTTTATTTACCCTATAATCATTTTTGCTTCATCGTAGTCATTAACTGAAAAGTTACTTTTATGAGCTAATGTAGATTGGATTGAACACGTTGGGATGCTCTCTTAAATAAACTAATTTAGACGATATTTGATCTAAATCTCAGTGAGGCTTATTAAGAACAGTCCTAATTTAAGATCTGTCACTAACATAGAGTACTTCTTCTTCTTCTTCATAAAGAAACGAAAAATTTTGCTGGGTATATTTATATTACGGAACATAACCCATGTAACTATGATTCGTATTGCGTCGGTTTAGTAAAATAAATAAATAAAGATTTCTGTCTGCATATTTTATCTAAAATAAGTTACGGAACGCTGAATGTTTCTTATTTCAAAGATACACCAGTGTCTAACTTAAGAAACAGAGATTTCTTTAACAATTCTAATGTTAAGAATATTTAATTAGGACTAATACAAAGAACTGCTGCTTCTTTAAGTATTAGAACGGAGACTTAAGAGTTAGAGTTTGATATCGAATTAGTGTTGGAGTTATACATATATACTAAGGTCTGATTGTGACTGACTAACAGTGAATCAAATGATAAACACGAAATTCTTTATTACGAGTTGAAATCTGACTACTATTTTGGTTGTCAAGTAGATGCTTATATATTGGCAAAACGAAACGAGTTGGGATCGGTAGTATTTAATATTATAATTTCTAAGATATAAAAATTTATATATAAAAGTTTTCACATTTCATTAGGACCGAGGCAAACAGAGGATAAACTTGTATCTGAGCGGAACTTGTAAACAAGAGAAGTGGATCTCGACGCTTGTAGGTTCTTGTAGCGACTTTTAATGAAAAACTTTGAAACGCCCACACTGGGAAATGTTTTTATATAAGTTATTAAATAATGGATTCCTTTTAAATTGTATTATTTTAGGTGCTCATATCCTGATGGCTTGTATCCATTATAAGTGTTCGGAAGCGGTAGGTAAAGATCTTTGATACTGTCGATATTTGTAATGGATGACCGCAAGCAGCGAAATTTCTTGATCGGTTTCATGCTTTGGTAAGTACACGTGATTGGTATTTCCTGCTTTTATCCATAGAGAGCAATCTCGGACCCCTCTGTGAGGTATAAAAGTTTCTGAAACTGGGGTCGACTGATAAGTCATCAACCAGTCCGCAGTGGAATTGCACCGCAGAGTGCGCTACAGGACCCCGGCCTTTATTCTTCTGATCCTTGAAATGGATTCCCCTAATGTTACGCATTTAATGTGATAGTGGTTGCCGTTGGGCTTATTAATTTCTTGTATGAGCTCCCCATGATTTATTTTGATGTGAGAGCGAGAGAAGAAGCCGAATATGCAGTAACCTATTGACAACCCTCAAGACAAAGTATAGGTTTGTGACGCCATGCTATCAGGGAATGTATGAGTTGCTGGCTAAGCGAAAGAAGTGACTCTGTTCCCTCCACCCATGTACTCCGAGTACCACTCCGGTCTCTCACTCCGGCACGCAGTCCACTCAATAGAATTCTGAACCGGCTGGGGCAGCCTCCCAGACCAGAGGTTTAAATGTTGTCTGGGTTTGAGTTCGTTTACTATCTGGCGGGCGCTCCGCAGCAAGTCACCAGGTCTAAGTGGCCACTGCAGCAACACCTCGCACTTCCGTGCGTAATGGTGTCGTAAGAGCCTTTTGGACCCAAGATATACCAAAGAGTAATTGTACAAACGATGAGAATGAGTAGGAAAGGAGAACTGGCTCTCAAGTCCCCAGCCGGAACACGACGAATCGTTTGGCGGTTGACTCCAACTTCAGGGTGGTAGCTAACCAGACAAGCCTCCCGGATAAGAAATAATAATAAATATATTAAGAACTCATTAATAACGTTAATACAAATATGATCCATCAGTGGAAACCCTATTACCAAAAAGGGAACCGAAATCTGTCGCCTTTACGACACCCTTGTTTTCAGGTATGGGATTGGGGTAGGTATTCTAAACCAATACGGCGGGAAAGATAATATTCAAATGATATGTTTTGGTAAATGTAAAACTTTACGTATAAATGGAGCAAAGTACATAACGATATTCCAGCGCAAATAACTGCTGAAGCCGTACAAAACTTGCGAACACAATACCCTCGCTTGTAATGAAAAAGTTTGAATGTCTGAGCTGAAACTGTTAACGTGGTATATTTAGTATGGAAGTTCGCGAGTGTCGTAAAGAGACTAGCATTGACTGGCTTCTCATTTTATAACGTGTACTAATTGCTGTCGAAGTTTCAATGTATGTCACTTGATTTTATTATATAATTTTTTTAACAGACCTATATTAAATATTTTCTCTACACGTATATGTAAGGCCACGATTTGTACGACGATTGTACGATTTGTGTAGTTGACACGTCACACGTCAACACCATACCAGACAAAATAGAACAGAACACACGGAGAAGATAAACACAGACACACACACACACACACATATACATATAAGTTTCGTTTCAGACACGAAAGGTTTCTTCCCCACGCCCGCTAGCGGCTGGGGTACCACAGGGCTCGGTACTAGCTCCCTTGTTATTTTTAACGTACGTGAACGACATTCCCATCCCGAAAAACGGCGTACAACTATCACTATTCGCAGACGACACCGCCCTATATTATCAATCACAGAAATTAGATTCGGTCCTCTTCAGACTCCAACACTCAGTTGACGAGTTAGGAAAATGGTTCGCCAAATGGCGAATCGAAGTCAACGCGGAGAAAAGCTCCGCGGTTTGTTTTCACCACAGAATAGACACAGACAAGACGAACCTAAGATCCGGTTGCTAGGCACCCCTGTCCCGTGGAAAACCACAACCAAGTACCTAGGAGTAACACTCGACTCCAGACTGACATTCAGACCGCACATTCGTAAAGTCACCAACTCCGCCAGATTTTATATGGGCCGACTCAACAGTCTGTTGGGAAGGCATAGTAAGATGTCCCTCAGAAGCAAGCGAACGCTCTATAAGGTTTGCATACGGCCGGTGATGTCATACGCCGCCCCTGTCTTCGCACACGCCGATCCCAAAGTCCTCTATCCCATCCAAGTCGTCCAAAACATTTTTTGCAAGAAAACAACCAACGCTCACTGGTGCGTGAGGAACGCCGACCTGCACTTGGATCTTCAACTTCCGACCATCCAAAAATCTTTTAAAGACTATTGTACAGCATTCCTTAAATCCTCAGAGGAACATACCAATCCACTTATCAGACAGGCAGCGGACTACACCGCCCCTAGTCTTACAGGCCACCAAATCCGGAGGCCAAGAAACGTTCTCACAGATCCCCCCGACAAGATATCTTCTGACTTGGACCGCCGCCTGGCAGCCATAGTCAAGAACTCAAATAGTAACAGTTAGTAGCGTCCTTAAAATGCCACATAGTCTCACCATTCGACAACACCTTCACTGTTAACAACAAGCGTATGCTCCCTCGGGAGTGCCGCTAGCACCCTTTCCTTCTCTAAGGATGGGTCGCTTCAGATGAAGGCTTAGAGGCCACAAGGCCAAAGCCAACTCGGGTGGTGTTTAGTGGGTAGGCCCCTAGGTTTCTCGGGAGTCCCACATAACCAGCGCAGCCGGCTGCGTTGGTATGCTATGAGCATTGACCACCCCCCTCCCGCGCTTTTCCGGAGGGTAGCCCATTTTCCATCTTCTGGGCGCAAAAAAAAATATATATATACAATATAAGTCAAACTTTGTAATGACATTATCTAATATCCATAACAGAAATTAACCGAAACAATTGGATAATCCGAAATAATATCATATCCACAACAGTAACCTAAACCGGTAAAATATTAATCACATATCCGTATCCATATCCGAATCCGGAATTTCGTATCCGTAACATTCCTATTCTATACCATTATTAACTGTTTTACTAATAAGTACATTTTTAACTGACTTTCAACAAGGAGCAGGTTCGAAAAATGCCAAATTAGTTCCATAGAGACTTTATTGCACTTCAACAGTGGCAATCGTACGCGTTGATCGCAGGTATTTCTCTTTGTAGACAGAGAACTCTTAGCTTTGTATTCGAGATCTGAATAAATCCGGCGGCGCTCCTGCCCGTTATTTATACAGATTACCGAGTTTTCCAGATCATTCTACACCTTTTGCGTCCATACAGTGTAGCTTCGCTCGGAAAACAATAGACCATGACACAGTTAATAATTCGCCCTTTTACACAAGGCATAAGGTCGAGAAACGCTTAAGGTGCTTGAGGTTGTTCTTAACAGTACCTGGTTTTTTTATGGCCGCTATTAATTTTCGTCAAACATTCACGAACCTTCGTAACTGTATTTTTTATGTTGTCACTGTAGAACTCCGTCATTTATTAACCGATTTGGAGAAGAGGGAAGAAAAAATTACTTGAAACCAAGAAATTTACCTTCAAATTAAAATGTTTTTTTTTTTGTTGGTAAAATATTTGTCATTTATTTTCAGTTGCTTTCATAGATGAGTTAAATTCTTTAAAAAGTGAAGGTGGTATAAATTGTTAAGTTTTATTACAATACACGTACACATTCAGTTTTTATAAATTAGAACTGCCCTCTTAATAGAATGTCCATATTAACTTTTATTCCCTGTTCCGGGGAAACAGTTGCTTTTGTCAGGATTAATAATACAGTACTAGATTAAGAATCTTAACATAATTTACTAATATGCCGAGCATAATCCAAATCTGTTCAGTAGTGTAACACGTGGTCAGGCAGACTACAGATAAAAATTCTAAAAAATATATTCTGCCCGCTATATCAATAACAAAGTCTACCTACATTAAAATTTCCCAAAAATATTTCGTGTACAAATTCAACTCCATAAAGTATTATTACAATAGATTAGCCATCTGCAAGTTCGTTTCCGCAGATATTTCAAGATAACTGATGTTAAAAACTGAAAACGAATTAAACAGGTTTTCGCAACTGAATAAACGACGGTTTGAATTATACAGGGTGCTAGGGTTCGGACTTCCGATATTTTACCCACGTATTGTACTTCAAATTTCATCGACAAAAAACCATACAAAGGGGGGTCGCATCCCTCACCCCTCTGAATGGGAGCCATTTTTGAATTTCATATCTCGTATTTTTCCGAGTTCATTGAAACTCTGTTTTTTTTGATCTTATGTTATCTACACATTTGAAAGTCAGCTTATTTGAAAGATGATCTATCATTTAAAACCAAATTTGATAAAAATTTACAAAAAATAATAATTTAAAACCTCTATTTTAGATCAAGAACTTTGAATTTTTATTGCTTTTTTTTTAGTTATCATGCTCTATCTAATAAACCGGGCCAAGGTGTTCAAAATTGTTTCATACTGCTTAGTTTCGAATTTCAAAAAGTTTGTATGTTGTGATATGGGTACATAACAACAATAAATTTATTATAAAATTACGTTTTAGGATGAAATATTTGTATTTTTGTACAAATAATTTCCGAGTAGCAATAAGACTCAGGAGTACTTGACAATAAGTTGTAAATAAACCTTAACACTAAACAATTTGTGAGTGAATTAACATAAATATAACTAACTAGTCGGGTTCCGCATAAGGAAGCAGTTACATATGTACGTTAAATAGATGAAATGTGATAAAATACTAATTCATAAGTACTTTGTATTATGATTACGTATGCAGAGTATGAGTCCTTAGTCATAAATGGTTTTGAAAACCATGGAACATATTTTTAGCTCATTCATTTCCATAATAAAATCGTTTTTGATAATGTGTTTATGTAATCTTGCTTTTTTCAGTAGCTAGTTTGCTGCATCACTATGTTTAAACGATAAATGAACAGACATGACTCTATTGTCTTAGTTTTAGCTTATCATTCGCATACAGTAAATTAACATATTGCATGTAGAAATAAAATTCAGTGTGGTGTATCAATAAAATAATTTTGTTAAAACCAAGATTCTATTAACGATTGACAACTTCTATTTCTACTATTTTCGCGTGCGTCTTAAGTTACTTTTTCGAGTTTCAGATTAAAACTGAACCTGTCATTATCTAGTTTTGTATCATACAAAAAATTATATGAGAATTTTATAGTAAATGTTATATAGTACAGTATAGTTTTATAGTATATTTTATAGTCTTATAGTATTCGTTATAATGTAATTTGATAAAAGACTAGTTAAAGATGGGGTGTAAAGAGCTTCATTCGCAATTTAAATTCAAACCAGGTCCAACTCGCGGCGACTTACGACTTGCTAAATAACCGATCGAACAAATTTGTCCCCGTTCCCTCCATTGGCTCCTGTTCCTTAATGTTAAACATTCCTGGGTTCTTGCAATAGATTTGTACCGGCGGCACTCAGTATGCATGACATTCTAATATGCCTAGAACTATCCTCCTAGGAACAACGATAAAATATTTTATCATATTTCGTTTTTGTGTCAGAGAGTAATCATAAATTCAAAGGTCTTTTCTCGCAGAGCTACTTCAAATTCTGCCGGCAATGCCTCGGATATACTTTTTTGGATATACGTGTTAATGACAACGTTACACACTTACTATCAATTGGTCTGTCTGCTCATTTTGCAATTACGTGCATTAAAACATGCATTAAGCCACACCAAAAAGCCCGAAGGATCGTTCCTTTGTTAATGAAATAGACATCCTGCCATGCATTGAATCTCTTACGGATTTAAATTAATTTTATGATTCTTAAAAGGCTTACGCTCGTATAGTACAACTTTTGCTCATATTTTCATTTGACATAGTTCGCCCATACATGTGTTAGTCCACCATAGCAGTATCACATGTACTCGTAGACTAATAAAATACGAGGTCTGAAATAGTGAGTAGTGTATTTTGATTTAGCTTCCGTTATCAATTCTAGTCAAACAGAAATTATTGCGATGGCCGCTTCTAATGAAATAGGGATCCACATATTCAATTTAGAAATAACAGCACCGGGTATTGATTTACAAAATGGAAAGGTTACAGCCAGCCTTCAGGCAAATTATCTTGCAAATACTATACCCAATCAGATTAAACTAACCCTTGAATCATAGTTTGGAAAATTTTCTTTGGTAAATTACGTGTCACTACTAATATCTACTTGTCGTTAATAAATGTCATTAATAAATGTAAATTGTAATAAAATTGTATTGATTAATATTACAACAGTAACTGTCTCACCATTGGTTCGGGTCTCTGACTGACGGATTTGAGATAGATTAAGACTGTAGTCCACCACGTTTGTTAAGTGCTAATTAATAAACATCACACTCTTTCGAAAATACTATGAAATCTCTCAGGTTTACTGATGGCGTTTTCGATCACTAATAAAAACGATAATTGACTTCTAATTTTGGGTCAAAGCGCCATTAAGTATTGTTCATAGCATTAGGGTAGTGCTTAAATAATAATTGGATTACTAAAGATTAAGTTGAAACCATATAAACGCATCTCAGCAGGAATAAACACAGTATTTTTAAATTTGTAATAGTAACTAACCACTAACTAGTCATAGAGTAGAAGTTTAAATTTCGTTCTCCCGTTGAATGATCTATTTTGAAATACTGCGCGAGATTTTTCAAACGCGCGGACTCGTTTTTGTAATGTTAATAGTGAATACATAGAAAATAATGTTTAGTGTTTATTTATTATAACCTTCGAGAAATCCGCAATTAACATAACAAAAATTCGTATAATCAATACTAATAAGCGTGTTTTCTAATTATCTGGTAACGCTTCAGTGATGCCTTGGGTGTCAATGATGTCCATAGGAGGTATAGGTATTAACCACTTATTGAAAGGTAGTTTATTTGGTTATTGATATAAACGAATAATTATTTTTATTACAACTATTTTAGAATTTCAAGCTAAGCAGTACTACACTCTTGTCATTGCGAAGTTTATATCATGTCGGGAATTTTTTTTTCAATCAAATTATTCTATTTTCAAGTTCTGATATTTGTGTATTTTATTATTATTATATTATTATTCAAAAAAAAATTGTAAAATATAATACAGACAAAATAATAGGTATCCATTAATATAGATTTTTATGCTTTATTGACAGTTGGAGCAGCTGTGGGAGTTTCAGCTGCAGCTTCATGCGCAGTAGTAGTTTGAACACCATCAGTACAGTTATGAGTACACGTTGCTTCTGTTGTTGTTACTTCGTCTCGTTTTTGGCTTCCTTCTGCTGTATGTTTAGTGGTATTTACTTGGTTATCGGCTTCACTTACATGAGTCTCTAGTTTAGGAGTTGTGAATGTATTGGCACACCCGACGTAAATGTTGACGGATATTGGCATGTTGTACGGAGAAGTCAACTTCAGTACGAGGTACTTACGATTTAGACCTCCGCGTATGATTTGGACTTTTGGACCTGGTCCATATCCTAAACGGTCGACAACTCTGAAGTAAGTTATCTTAAAGTGATAAAAAATAAATGATAATATGAAGAAGTTAGAAGATGAGTCGTGAAACGAATGAATGTTAGAGATTATGTGTTGCGACACACATTGTTAGTGTCACATGTTTTGAAGCTACTAAGAAAAATTAAATTCTAGCTGAAATAAATTGGAATGGTGACAATTCAGTTACTAAATTATAAAATTCTGTGTTTGAAAATGTTCGGCTGATGTAAGTTGATGTAACACTGTCCAGACATGTGATGTTTCTAAGTTTCTAACATATAAAAATTGTTTTACGGGTGGATGTTTCTGTGTCAATGAGCCTAACAATAATCAAACTATGATTACCTTAGGAATTGCGTCAAGGAGTTTAACCAAAAAATACATGGCCATCCATGCGTTAGAACTGCCTGCCGAGTTGAGAGCTTGCTTGTTTTACTCTGGTTGAACTTTTAGTGTTATTTTGTTTGTTTGAGGATTTGCTTACGATATTATTAAAAAAATATATTACCTTGCATTTAAAAACTCTGCCGTATCTTGCATACATATACTTATAAGGTACTCTTACTTTATAAAGCCGGTCTTGAGCAACAAGCCAATCGTTTTTTTTAAACATACCTACATAGAAATCTCTGCAGCTAACAAAACTTATAACTATAACTAAAACTATTTTTAAATAAATATTCATAATGGGAATTATTGTTCAAATAAACATTACTCGATTATTACGAAGGTTATTCTCAACAAACTGTAATTTTTTTATTATCTAAGTTATGTACTGAAAATTTAATGAGTTTTTAATTTAATTACGATGTTAATATCGTAGTTTGAAACTAGTTACTATTAAAATTTGTTTACGTATTGCGTAATGTAGTTTAAGTAGGGACCTCTGAATTTCATAATATTTGGTATTAATTGCTTGGTGACACATTGCTGGGGTCATTCTTGATAACTTCATGACATTACTTGCTTCGGTGAAGGAAAAAATCGTGAGGACAGGTGTGTAGTTTATCTCTGAGAGTTCTCCATAAAGCTCTCAAAGGTGTGTTAAGTCTGCCAATCAGCACTTGGCCAGCGTGGCGGACTGTGGCCCTAATCCCTTTCATTGTGAGGGGAACTCAGTAGGGGAAGAATTATGGGTTGTAATGATGTTGATTCGTTTAACTGCAAAAATTACAAACTTAAATCTCTTATATTACCCAAGTGCAATTACAATTTCTAGAATTCCTTTGTTAGGTGATGTATGCAAGATGTACCAATAGTAGTAAATAATATAATAAGTAATAAATATATAAAAGTTCTATTGTCAAAAACTGATGCTTTTAACTTCAGATATGTCGAATTAGTATTGATGAATCACCTAATAATGTTAATGTTTATTAAGATTTGTGATTGCGTAAAAATATAAAATATTCTGTAAAAGTTTTTATTGATTAAAATATCAATCGATTTGCGTAATTATTAGTAGCAGTAAAAGAGTGAACGCTCTGAAATGGAATACCATTTTCAATACCGCAATTCTTCCATTTATCAAAATGTGCAGGCTTTTAATATAACGCCTCGCTGAAGTTTACTACGGTTTAAACAAGTCTCAGAGATTAATATGGTGCTATTACAAGTACCTTTCGAAACACGATTTAATTTTGACGTTCAAATTTTTTTACAGCTCTAATTTACTGTTTAAAAGTATAAGCAACATATATTTTGTAGCTACTGTTCAATTACAATTGTTTAATTCAAAGAAAATATGACGCAATATAATACTGATTTAAAATGAAATATTTTCTTGAAATAAATGTATATAACTAGGCCCTTGTGGTGCAGTAGCCAAAATGCTGGTAGTATTCCCTCGCGAGAACGCTTCCAGCTCTTGGGTCGCAAGTCTTGTTTTTCAGCTTTTTGTTATTATTAAAAAAAGATAATAAGCGTCATAGCCCCAGTGGCCAAGAGTCTCAACTCCGAATGCCTTAAAATATATCCGAGACGCCTGTACTTCTGATGTTTATTATTTTCGCCAGTTTCTGTTGCAGCGACTGCCTTAACAATGCTAACACCAATATGGGTTGGTGCTAGTGTATATCATATATGCACAACTGTTTTATAATATTATTATATACTGACACACAAAAACCAAAATCCGGCATCATATCTCTGACAAAACAAAAGTTTTTATTAATGGGGGTTAAATAGTAAACAGGACTGCAAATATGATGAAAATATTTAATAGCGATAAATACAAAGGCCTAAGAAAGATGAATGACAGTGATATTATTTAAATTTCCATGGTAACAAAAGAAGGGTTGCTCATTTACATTAATATACGAATGTAGACTACAGAGTCATACCATACATCTCACTTTGTAATAATTGACATATACAGCCAGTAGATCGTCTTAAAATTAAAGTTGAAATTAAAATTACTCTTAAAAAAATAAATAATAGTTTAAAAAAACTAAAAAAACACGCTTTTATTGCTAATTGAACTAAAAAGTAGAAAAAAATTTTTTATTACTAAGAGTCTTTATTACAGTAGTAGAAAGTCGGACAATCAATCATAATTAATTACCTCAAATAAACATTATAATAAAATTTAAGTTATTAACAAAATAATTTAAATCAAAGTAAAAGGCGTGGGGTGCATTTTACTTCATTTTTATAACTTTTCTCTCATAGATAGTTGCCAATAGAATGATTGTGTCATATTTAATATATCGAGCACCCCACGCTTTTTACTTTGATTTGAATTATTTTGTTAATAACTTAAATTTTATTATAATGTTTATTTGAGGTAATTAATTATGATTGATTGTCCGACCTTCTACTACTGTAATAAAGACTCTTTGTAATTAAAAATTATTTTCTACTTTTTAGTTCAATTAGCAATAAAAGCGTGTTTTTTTAGTTTTTTTAAACTATTATTTATTTTAAACTATTATTTATTTTAATTAATTTTCGTTGATTGTACTTTTATCAATAAAATTATTAATTAAAAGATTTTGATCACGATAAATATCTTATTTACTTGTCGAATTTTGTTCTGTAAAATAATTTCAAAATTTATGTTCTGATTATTTTATTGTAATTAATAAGAAGCTTTTATAAATCACGGTTATTATATAACATCTTATATGAATATTAAATAGAGTAACTTGCGTTTATGAGACTTATTAGTACCCACGCATGTATAAGGAAACAAGGTTAGAATGCAACTATCCTAAAAACATTTTGGTCCCCGTTGAGCAATACCGCGTCCCCGAGCAAGTTCGAAAGAGTAAGTCGTAGACTCCAGAAATCAGTAAGAGTAACTCTGACTGGAAGTGCAGGCATGCGCAGATCGCGCGCTAGCTCTATCTTTCTCACTCTCCTACAGAGGATCTAAATAAAAAAGAATTTATGAATCCTGGCCGTCCTAATAAGGATAATGGGAAAATGTTATCAAATTATTGCATTGTCATCGGCCCTTGATATGTGTGCAAAGTTTCAAGTTGATCAGACTTTTAGAAACCAGTGAAAATTAAGCTCAAAGATTCCGTTACATACATACATACATAGATGCAACCCGAGCTAATAAAAGCGTAATAAAAGCGTATTAAAAAGGAATTAGAGCCACAGTTAAGACATTGTTACATAATTTGCAAAGCTTCTCGAAACAAAATATACAGACAACAGTTACAACTTTCTAATATTGTGTAATAATATTTTGAAACAGGTGTGCAACGTCAGAGAAATATGAAGAAATTTTGCGCATATTGAAAAATTTTTATTAAAACGACCCGACCGTTCGCTGTCTGAATATAGTGACAAATTTGACAAAAGGTTCGTATTATTATGTGCTGTTATATTAAAGAATGTATGTTTTCCTGTATGTATACGTTTCGACTAGGACTGAGACTTCTTTTACAAAACATCTTTAGGTTTTTGTCTTAAAGACTAGCGGAATGTACATAAATAAGTTTTAGGCATCATCGCCTGCAGACTTGTTAAATCCAAAGATGATATAAGATAAAGAGATAATTATATGAGAATTTCACAATATTTTTCATAAGTTGCTACGTCATTTACCTATTGGAACTTTCAAGCGAAGAGTTACACAGCTACACAGTTAAAACACAGCTTATAGTTAAAACATATTATAATATAAATGAAAAGAAAGCCTGAAAATAATAATATCGCAATCGGTTGCACAGGTTACAACTTTGTGATTGTTTCAATATGTTGATTTACAAGATGTGTTGAGGAGTGCCTTTCACTGTATCTTCTCGACTTTATAAAAAAAATTTTTCGAAACGGAAGTAAAAACAAAAATTACGTGCATGATTGTATTTATGTATTTACAAAATACCTACATAAATGATAAGATGATTTCATTTCTGTGAATCGGAACGAACTTCGATATAATGTGAAATCAGGCGGTAATTAACTATGTGAAATTAAAAATGTTGTTAATTAAATCGTTGGGTCACTTACGACTGGATATTCAAAGCAATAAGTAATATAAAAAAAATTAAGTAAATTTCTACTTCTATTAAATAATTACATTTAATATAATAGACATAGAGATAATATAAATAGACAATAGACTAGTCTCCAACAGAAGGCTACTAATAAGTTCAGTCCAATAATGTAAAGCGTTTAAAATAATATTAATAGTTGTTTCGGCGCATTATTTCACCCAATCCAGCGCTCCTGTCTTGAATATTGATTAGCATTTGATTGTATAAACACAATCCTGTTGGCCCTACGCTTTCACTTATAGTGAAAAATATATCGAATAATTTACTGTAACGAATATTTTTTTCATAGCAAACAATGCACGTTAAGTAAAATGTTAAAGATGATGCAGCGGGTTATGTATATTTTATTTTACTTCACTCTAAAACCGATCATTGCTCACAAGTAAGTCATTTCACTTTACTTCACATGTGAAAAGGAGATATGGTTTCTATAATGTACAATTCCAGTATCGTCGTCCGCATAGCAATATAGTCTAGGGATTTGTACCAGAATATCGTTGACATTATGCAGAATAGACAGTGGACGACAGGAAGAGAACTCTGGGGAACACCGGCTTTAGTATGTTTCATGCGTTGCAATCTGTAGCGAATAAATGTGTGAAGTGTGTATCGTTGGATCAATGTTTATAAATTGACAAGTTACAACATTTACCTTCACAGCATAAACTTTAGCATGTAAAGTCAATTTCCGATTTGTGCAGAAGAATGTGGTCATCAGCTGTTATATACAGAGAAGGTTTTATCTTATTTTTCAGATGTAACCAACCGTCCGTGACAGTGACAACCTTCAAATACAAGTCAGATCATATTAACGATTGATTACAAATTTATGATTTTATATATTTTATTAGAGAATTTTTATCAGATAATTAAACAACTTACCTAATTGAGGTTCCAATTTCCACGGTACTGTATATTTTATCCTGTTCTTTTTTCCTTTATTTGACAAATATAATTAAATAAGAGTGAATGAATTCTATATAATGTAGTAATACGAAATTCTAATTTAAAAGTAAAGTGAATGTTTCAAGATGATTCTTTGAGGAAACAAAAATACTCATTTGGTAAGGGCGCAATAATAAAGAAATGATGAGTTTTGGGAGTGGTAATCTGTCTATACATATGTACTGTTATAATAAAATTCTAACAGATCGCTTTCTGCACATGAACGTTATATGAGAAAAACTACTATTAGAGGTCTTTATTATCGCAAGAAAATACAAAAAACTCGTTGTTAGAATTTTTGTCTGTTTGTCTGTATGTCTGTGCGTTTGTTCACGCTTATCTCAGAAACGGCTTAACCGATTTCGTTCTGGTTTTCACTGATATATTGCAGTAAGCATAACAATACTTAAAGTTTCATTGCACTGCGTCCATGAATAAAAAAGTTATAAATTATTATTGTAATCTGTAATCAAGACAACGAGAAAAATCTAATTCTAAACCAATGCAGGTGCTATTTCTAAGCGTAAAACGTAGTTTTTCTGAAGCGAAGCGAAGCAATTTGTCAATCTGACATTATCTTATAATGAATACTTATTGTGTTAAAACATGAATTAATCTTAAACTAAACAAGATAACGCAACTAAGTTCTTAAAGTCAGACATTTTAGTAGGTCACTGTGAGCGAGGGAGAGTCCTTAACAGCCCTGTTATAACCTGAGGGTATATTTGCCTTGTTGAAGATTTTCCCCCTTTCCTCACGTGTATGCGACTAATTATTGTTTTGAACAACTTACTTGTTAGTCACTGGCTGTGTTTGAAACAATGTTTTATACTCTAAGTAAGTTTGACAGAGCGAGAGAAGTGAGCGATATCCGTATTTTATGCAAGAAAGTGGTTATATGGGCTACTAACGCCTTGAAAAAATTAATAGTATCTCAAAATAAATAACAGATAAGGTTTGTCACGCGATTATTGTCCCTCATATTTGGTATCAAGGGTAATTGGAAGCAAGGTGCGAATTAGCTGGGAGGTTGTTATAGCTTCGTGGCTGATTTCAAAAGAAAAATGGAATTATGTATAAAAACCTCGATACCATGCATGAGTACCGTTTGGATAAAGCTCAGAAGCCTAGTGACGTCCCATATAAGCAAAGGAACCCTTATGAAACGGTTACATCATCTTTAACGCGCTTTTGTGACGTAAAATGAGACTGTCTTGTATATGACTAATTTCGAGTTCTTCTTGCATTTATCTACTTTTTTAAGATACAAAGCTAAGCACTGCTGTAACAGTTTATTAAAATATAGTACTTGCGCACTGATGTTAAAAGCAAAGCCTTAAATTTTCCGAGTGCTTTTGTACTTTAAATACTGTAATAGACAACAAACAGTTGTTAAAGCAAGTTGGAAATGTTCGGGCGGCTTATAAACTCCTCCAGTAATGTGCAGTAGATTAACGTAACGGTAAATTATTGGCGTGATCAATAAGTCATCACTTCCAAATATTTATTTTCTTCAAAACATTGCACTGCAAAGGGTCGTGAATAGTCAACCAAACAATGGATAAATTACTAGGTACTCCAATTTCGACTCAGGCAAATCGTGTAGGAGTCTAGAGTACCTATTAAATGCAAAGTTCTACCAAAAAGGCGTCATATTTCAACGTTGTTCGAGCTTTAGAATCAGCAGAGTTTGTAATCACTGAACGTAAAGAGAGAAATCTAAGCCGAATAAAACACCGGCGGTTTTCTCACAAAGACTGGCAAATTGAGACGGATGGGTCCCATTTATTCACTGTTCTCCTAATATTTTGTCTTGATACCAAACAATAGAGTACATTATCGTTGACCGTGCGTCAATAATGCGATCTGATAATTATATGAAATGGATATATTTTTGTCAGAGCTTAATGAGAAGTGGACCAGACTGTTTTATAAATTAAAGAAAAAAATGGACATTATATTTCAAAAACACATTAAATAAATTATAAGGTATATTTAAAATGAAATTAAATTTCACTCAAATTACAACTAAATAAAACTTCAATTATTCTTAAAATGTAACTCATGTGTTTGTAACATAGGAGTTTTATTTTGATAGTCGTTAGAACACGGAAAAGTACGTACCAACTTAAATTTTAAAAGCATTTTATCAGCCTTTTATTTAATATTGTTTTTAAATAAAGAAACAACAAATTTAATAAAACAGTTAAGGAATCAACTAGTATTAATAGCAAAAAGATTATAAGTAACCCTACATATTTGTTTCCTGACACGCGTTCCAAGCCCTCGTTAAATAACATCTTACTTGTTTAATTAGACCTAGAATTGATTACCTCATTTATTAAAAATATTATTATTTTTAGACTAGTGGCCTTCTTATAATGACTATAATCTTATAAGATATAAAACTGAAAAGCGTTATTTCTTTCCCTGTTTCTCAGTAATCGCCCTGACAGATATGATATATCTAGAAGCAAAACGCAGGCACTCATCAATCAGAGTCAGCCTGTGATCGAGAAGTCACCGACAAAGCAATCAGTTGTATTGCAGTCGCTGATAAATGTTTTAAATTATTGATGGTAGACATATTGCCTTGTCAAGCATTTTGCTTTTTTGTGATTTAATTTTTTGTCTTGGCGTTGGTTTATTTGTTATTTTTGTTCTGATTAATTATGATTACATATTTATGTACGATGATGATGATGAGTACATGTGTACGATGAAATTATCCGTAAATTATTCGCGGGAAGCGTATTAGCTCGTTGTAGCATTAAATTTTTCGTTTACAAACTGTTTTTTTTTTTATTGATTTTAATTGGTTGTATAATTGTCTTCGCTCTTTGTCCTATGTTTTTCTAATAAATTGCAAGTATAAAGGTCGTAGTAGTACTAATTTAATAATTAGTTTATATTTATGTTTTATTGGGAAGAAAATGAAATTCTAATAACCTAATGTGTTTAAGTATTTTTATTAAATAGCTTTACGTTGCGACATTTATATGCCATCGACTGGTTCGTTTTTCCGTAGTCACTTTTTCATCAAGCTGTTTTAAAATGGACTCAGTCTTCAATTGTGTTTAATAATCATATCCACTCATACATAGATGATCTTAAATGAAATTTTCTTCTAATATTTTGGATAAACTTGAATTTGAATTTCTCTTAGTGGGCGTAGGAGAAATTTCACTATTACAAATACCATATTTAATTTGATGTATTATATTATAAGAAATATCAGTTGATTATCAAAAGTAGGCAAGATGGCAAGTTGCATAGAAGGTTAAAGATAAAAACGATATATTCAGTAACGTTACAATAATCTTTATATTTTAACAACAGCCATTATGTACATTCAGGGACTTAAATCCTTTTGAAATGTAGTTAAAATCTATACCCTCGAAAAGTTTTCTTCACCATTGCACTTAACTAAGGGGTGCTACATAAATTTAAATATAACAGCTAAAGCACTTTTCAATGCTTCGCTACATAGATCTACTATGAATTAGAATTGGAATGTAATGGATGGATGAATTTTTTGTGGCTTCGCATTTTAAAATGAACATGAGAATTTTTCTCAATAAATTTAATATGTGAATATCAATTCTTGTCAAAATGACCACATAGATGGTTTATTCATATTTTTTTTTATTATATTTTTTATTTTTTATGTTAGTTTATTTTCTTTCAAATAATAATTCTAAATACATATTAAGGTATGGTGTTTTAGAAAACCATTTCTATTTGTTGTAAATTCTATAACAATGCACAATGACTCCAAGGAAACTTTTGTTAACGCTCTCGAATCCGGCTTTTGCGCTAATGTGTTTATTTATAAGCGATTTCCTTCCCCTGAGACATACATACGGAAGGTTATTTCAGACAAAACGCTGCAATAATGCTTATCGAATGTTCGAACATTTGTCTATGACTACGATTTTTAAGTGATTGATTTTTTTAAAATTAAGTTATCTGAATATAAAAGCATGAGCATAGAAATGTAATGAAAATTTGTTACTGCAAAAAATGAGCCACACACCAATATCGTTAAAGTATAATGTAAGGGTTGCAGAACACAAATGATAGTTTTGATAACGATAATCTCAGATAAAATATTTTAACAGCAAAGAATGAAAGATATAACTAAATTACTAAAAAAGATAACAAAAAAATAAAGAAAACAAACAAGGAAGACGAATCTGTACATGTAGTGACGTAGTAAAAACATTATAATATTTGTCGTATATACAAAATAAATAAAATGGTAATCGCGTTCTCCTTTCGTATATTCACTGTATCATAATGCTTCTTCCCTACAATGAAGATCCTAAACAGTGAACCAGCTAATGTGCATGAGGATGCATATTTCTCTGCACTCGCCGATAATAAACAAGATTTCACGCTAAACACGTGATAAACAAGTGTTAGGAGCATGATTTTGTGTTAATTCTAAATGGGGAAAGGGTCCGCAAAAAGTCGATTACCAAATTGCCGTTTGGTTTGTCAGCAAAATCGGTACTTTGATGTAATATTTGTAACTAAAAAAGGTATCCATGATTTAATAGTGTGCTTTAGTTACATGACAAAATAGGTTCATTATTTACCAATTGTTTTTTTATTACCTGTCCTGTATTCTGTATTTTATGCCTTAAATTTTTTGTGCACAAGGCTGGTAGAGCATACCAATAGGGAACAAGGTCAGTCTTCGTAACCTCTGGAGGAACATGTTAATAAGAAAAATAAATATATAAATTCAATTACAACCCGTAACTATCACGCCGCTGGGCTAAAGCCAAAGTTTCAGGTGTCTTCTCACAGAAGAGAAAAGTACATGAGATTCCATTTTCAGCAAAGCACATATTCAAAAACATTTACGTATTTTATAAATACACTTATGCACAAAATTTTTACTTTTAATATAAATTTATTATATATAAAAATATTTTCTCGCATGGTTTACTAAATTAATTATATTAAATTATATACCCATAGGATAACTGGATAATGAATCAAACAGTCTAAGCCTCTATCCTCTGAAATATATCATTACCCTGTAATATTTCTTGTTGGTACCGACCGAAAATAAACAAGAAGAGGGTAATCCTATAAAATTTTCCAATCTCAGCGTTTGAAACACCTGCGTTGTGCCGAAATGAATATTTGTCGTGGTTCGCTTGCCAGGCGCATGGCAGTATATTTGCTTGTTATGTTGAGTAATATAACATGACTTATGTTAGATGGTTATAATCTTTATGTAATTTCATAAAAAGATAATCTTTATAAAATGATATGAATACAGATATGGAAAAATTCATGAAATACATGATAGATATTCAAAGAAACATGGTCGTAGCTATAAGCCGTCAGTGTCCCGTAGAATACGAAGAATTGTCTAATGAAGTTTATCGGTTTCACATAACTATAATGTATATTATTATGTTTAATAATTTATGTAGTTTTTTTTTAATGTGAATAGCCGACAAACTTGCAGACAAGCCACCCGATGGTAAGTGGTCACCGTCGTTTATGGACATTAGTAAAGGCATCACAGATGCATTGTTGGTCAAGAAATAAGAATAAAAATACCATAAGTTTTAACCATATTGGACATAAATAATGTTAACAATATGAAAATTACAGAATTGTAATAATAAGCAAAAGCCAATCTAACAAACTTCCAGATTTCCTGTTTTTGTTATTAGTTAATATTTATATATTCTTATTTATTCCCTATGTTCAATGAAAAGTGTTACCTTTAGTAATTTTATACACCATTTAACCTTCTACAATTAATTGTTCGTAGTAACTGTCTTTTAACTCTGAAACTACCTTCCTAATACAATACGTAACTATCCTTCAAAAGTTCAAGAAACAAGTTATTTCCTTAATCTTTGACTTGCTTTATCCTGAACTTCCGTTTCCAATCGTCGCCTTTTCTGTGATTTTAAGGTGCTTATCTTACAGTGTTTTTCTTTCCTTTTAAGTTCCTGAGCCCAGTCCATCGGATTGCGTATAAGTAATCGTTGGTTAACGACAAGACTGTCTCTTGGTCAATTTATCTATGTATACGTTATTTTGTAATCTTTGTTGTACGATAAAGAGAATAAATTAGAGACTGTAGGTATACCATTATGATACACATCAAAAAATGCCATCCGCATATCTTTTTAACTGACTTCAAAAAAGGAAGAAGTTCTCAATGTTTTTACGGTTTTGAAAAAATCCTTTTTTACCTAAAAATGGTTACTTATGCTGATATTGAACGCACGTATAAAAGCTTATTCACTCTCCTCTTTAAGACTCCCACATTATATCCTGTTTCATTTGATATGGTATACTTTAAGTTTGACTACGTTGTTTTAAAAAAAACCCACCCATAAGTGTGAAAAATAGGAGATGAGAATTTTTTCACCCTTAAAGCTTCGATTTTATTTATAATTTCCATCTAAAGTCAACGTCGGTTTTTTGTACGTATTTGTCTAAAAGTATAAAAATTTAAGATATCATAATAATAACATCATAGATAACCGTAATTATATCAAATATCACTCTTGTTATACTAGTTTTGAATTTTTTAGAAGTTTTTAAATGGGGCCGTTGGTTAAAACTGTACAAGCAATAAAATCAGTAAACAAAAAAGAAATATACCTATATTACTTGATTAGATCACCGAGAATCAAGCAAAGATAGAACACATGGCACAGAATAAGTGAGAAATTTTGAATAATCCTATAACATTTTTCAATCTCGTCTTTCTAGCACCTGTGTCGCGCCAAAATGAATATTTGTCGCAGATTGGCATGCACTTGTTTATTTGAAACGGTTTGCTTCAAACATTTTACCTACTTTTCTACTTTACTGAATCTAAATTTTATTATGGGTGTACGAGCACACATGTAATTAT
The DNA here is from genome assembly GCA_003671415.1 of Megathymus violae. Taxonomy (NCBI): domain Eukaryota; kingdom Metazoa; phylum Arthropoda; class Insecta; order Lepidoptera; family Hesperiidae; genus Megathymus; species Megathymus violae. The sequence continues at coordinate 426,402 of PDGT01000105.1, read as the reverse complement.
TACACACTAGAAAGGCCGGATCTCTCTGACGAACGAGGTCGGAGGTAATCCTCTCTGCTGTTATAGTATGTGAGGATGTGTGCGACAATGGTCATGTGACTAGCTTATAATCCGCACAAAGACTTACAAGTGGTATTTTAAAAGAAGATTACGGGCTACATGAATTACGTAATAAAACAGGAAGAAGGGTATTGTATTTATGTATTTCATAAATGTATTAGTATGTATTTGTTTTTATATATTTGCTTATTGCTATGTGTACGTAATAAATTTGCCTACTTGTCTTATTGTTTCCTCTTGTGGGTCTGCTGTAAGAGATTTCTAAAAGGAATAAGTAGGATCTTTGCACATTGTTACCTTTTGTTTTCATTACCTATAAATTGTTTCTGTGTGTGCATTAAGAGTAAATAAATAAATGAAATAAATAAGAAACGTTCACACACTCACAACTTCGCACTGGGATACCTTATGATCTTGGTGGCATGGATTATACACAAATATAATATTATAAAAACTCATAACTCGAAAATACATATCGAAAATACATGACTCATAAATGCCACCCCCGGTCGGGTATCGAACCCTAGGCCTCCCGCTCCGCAGGTCGAGTCAAAGGATTGCGTGTGGTCCCTGCCAACAATAAACATCTGTAACACAAGGTTGTTCACACGTGTTACTAGCCATTTAACAGATTCAAGTGATTTTATTTAATTTTTGTGGATTCCATGCATCTGAAGATAAAATGTGAGCCATAAACGTTCAATTTCTTCTCTGAGGTACGAATAGAATGAAAATAATATTTTGAAATGCTTTTTTACGACACTGTAGGATATGCATGAGAAATTCAAGAGACTACGCATACATTTGTGTGTGTTGATAGTTATAAACCCTTTACATTCCGGCTCAGTTGAAACTTGACACAAAGGGTTTCTATGTGACGGGTGACACCAATTGTTTGTCGACGATACATCACAAATTCGACCAAAAAAGTTGTCGTTTACCTTATCGACATATTTTTATTCAGCCTGAAAGACAGATTTAACAGCAGATGGGCCATCTGAAGATAAGTGATCACCACCAATGGGCTTGGGCAACGTTAGATTCATCGATTGTGACGAAGTTCTCGTTTTACAGCTTTTTTGGAGAAAATGCAATTGAATAAGTTGCAAAATAAGTTGCATATACACAGCAAAGAAAACAGACTTCACCGCTGAGCTACAGCAATAGGTCATCTGCAGGGGCGTCCGCTCCTTGTAGGCAGAAATGCAGTGCTTTACTTACCATTCACAGATATTTTAATAAAACGGTCGTACGTTTTAGATGACTTTAATAAATAGTAAATAAATGAATAAACAAAATATAATAACTTGAAAACGCCTAATCTGCGGCAAAGAAGCATGACCATACAGAAAAACATCTGGAGGCCTGCATAAAATTAAATACTTTTGGTCAAGTAGCCGGAACCTTGAATATGTGAAAACTGAAGCTGACTGGGTGAGTGAGTAGTCATAATATTTTAGCTTATAATTTTACTTATTAGAATTTTTTTCGCCGCGACGATCGATCGTTGTTTTGTCTGCGTTGCCGTGGAAGATGTACATGAATAGTACATCTAAGACTTGTTCTGTTGGCATGGTTTCCGACTTAGAGATCCGTCGCGTGGCTGTGGCTATGATAAAAATCTATAAAAGAAAAAGTTTTTGTGACCGAGTACTCCGCCGCATACCCAGTGTCATAATCCTGTGCACGCCACTGGTCATCTGCCGACTGGCGCTGGTGAAAACCATTAGCAATTATCATGCAAGTAGTGATTTCCAGACTTCGATTTAATAATAGCAAATACCAAATTTCAAAACATTATGCATTAAAGCATTATGAAATAAAATTGAAAACGACATTAAATTCATCATTATTACTGGCAGATATTGTTTTTTCCGAATAGTTGAAGTGAGTTATACATCGAGAAAATATGGACCTAAACGATTGTTATATACAGTCCAATAACTTTTAACAAAAGAACAATACCAAGTGTCCAGGGACACAATACACTAAGACGCTAAAAAAGTCTTTTTAAAATAAACTTTTATTACATTATTTGGTTTGTTCAAGAATATTAAACAAAGTAGCCACGTAAGCACTTCGGTATTCTTTTTGCAATTTCAACTTCATACGTACTTTACCTTGAAAGCTCTTAACGGACGACCGTCTCTTTAGAAATAATTTGACTTAAACAATAGCCGTTTTGTTTTGATCTTACATTTGTCAAACGTTTTATGGACTGATTCAGGCACATTGAGGTCCTCTCGAGAGGTTTCAAATCGTCGGCATTTTGTGCCGCACTCTTGTTTATAAATACACCACTTGCAACAATATTATACTTTTAATTCATTTGAAATTGTTATAAATTTTGAGACTTTCAATAGGTTACCTAACGGAAAGTTATCTGACCTGACTTGACGGGAAGCTGTCATCCGTAGTCATTGCCTCCGATGGGAATAATAATGTAAAAACTGGTAACTGCATTGATCTTCTGTAAAAAAAAGCGCTAGCCCGTATCTCGAAGAAGCCCGTGTTATAGCACCATGGACTTACCTCAGATTTTAAATTCAACAAACTAACAATTAAATAATTAAAAGTTATGATAAATAAATCGTAATTAACTTTCTTTCTACTCTTTGTTTCGCGTGTATCATCTCCATAAATAATTAAAACTTTTCAGACCCGAGACTAAAACCAAGTAAATATTAATTTCAGCTGAGAATGGCAGTCTGCATGCTATGAGGCTTGTAAGTATATTTATTTGAAAAAAGTTTGTTCTCTGGTCTTGGATTTTTGTGATTTCTCATTTCTGTCTCTGTTGCATCAAACTGTAATATTCGTACTGTAATATATTTAAAATACAACCTGTATTTTTTTAAACATCTCCGAAATGGGTTAGTAGGTAAGATCCATTAAGATAACTCGTCCAATGGTCCCCACTAGCAAATACGTGACAAAATATACCCCGATTTAAAATACAGGAACTAGATCGAGAAATCCTTTAAAACTCTGGAAAGTTTTATAATGATTCACAAATTTTTTACGTTTGATTTTTACGAAAGAATTCTGTGAAATTTTAAAGTTATTGGATACCATGTAGGTTTTGTTGTAAATTTCTGTGATTGACCTACGTGTATATCACTTTTTTATTTTAGCATAACTACATTTGGAGTGTCCAAAATTGCTATTTAACAATTGCAACCGAGCAAACCCGACTCTAATGCGAGGAAACACGCTTCTGAAATGTTGCTACTTACTACAGAACACACCTAATATTGGTACGTAATATAATGTAATATCGGTATATAATTTACGACTGGGACAAGCCGTTGGGATACGAGCTCGAATTTCTCCACGTTTACCTCTAAAACGAATCGTTAATCTATTTCAACGTAACGATCACTCAAGATTTCAATCGGATAATTGTAGCCATGGATTGAGATCACGGCGAGTTGCAGTGGTGGGGAGAATATACATACATATAAAATATAAGGGACTCCTCATATTTTTCTTTTCTACTACTGTACCAATTTACTGTACTATTTATAGTACTAGCATGCCACATAACGTTCACGACATCTTAATGCTTTGAACTCATCAGTTTGCGACTGACATGAAAAGATCAGTGGATTTCATGACTACGCCAATATAAAGCCATCTTGATACGATTCTGACGTTTGTGGGCTATGCTCATTGTGGTTTGCCGCAACTATTGTTAAGGTGGTTTGTAATGAGCACTCTTTTGCATTTAAAATGTTCAGATTTAGCTATTGTGTACGCTTAAAGTCAAATGTTACGCTCATTACGCAGAATAATCTAGTCAGTTGAATTCGGGTTTTATCGTCAGTCTTACTGGAATCTTTTTTGGGGCTCGCTGAAATTGATGTAACTTTTACATGATACTTTTGTTTTCCTTGAGCTTTTCAAATGTGGTGTATTCATTACAGTTATATTCATACCGATGGAGTTGAGAGTTCTTCTGTGTTTTTAAAGGTGAGTGAATATTGCCAGTACCCAATTCGAGGGACATGTCGAGCCGTTGGTACCAATTAATTAAAATATTACTTGGGATCCATTTTAAGGACTTTGAGGGGGTGTCCGTTTTTTGCATACTAAAAGTGGTTAAGGAGTGAGTTGTGTGAATGTGAACTTATTCCATCAAGTGGTTCAAAATACGGTCACTGAGAAGGTTACAGACCATTATATTTATATGTATATAAAGACCAAGAAAGCATAGAAAATGTTTGTGACAATTTTGTTTTGTAATATTATTATATTAATAATTATATAGTACGTATTAGTGTTCACTATACTTTATTTCTTTCAAAAGACCACATTGAAGTCTACTCTTAGAAATAAGTATTAAAGGATAATTCATCGATCAAAATGTCTCAGGTAACACGAAGGCCTTGAGCAACGCTTAGCAAATGCTATTTAACAAGAAAAAACTACTATTTCCGCAATGTCGGCACTTAGGGCATTTTCAACATTAGTGTTTACCTCTAACAGTTATTATTTCTTTTTTACTTTTCTGTTACTCATGTATAAGACGACTTTTTAGGTGATAGACAAGAATTGAATTTTTATACTAAGGTTGTGGGTGTTTGTGATGCATCATTTGTGTATGTCTAATACAAAATAACTAGTTTATTTTTACCACCTATACCTCTTAATTCAGTATTTCACCGTTATTACTGCTGTCCAAGTGTAATTTTAATTTTTATAAATTTATATTCTATGAGCCTTTAAATTTTTCGAAATTGCACCTAAATCGAGAAAATGGAAAACACCTGCGTCACAGTCTGCCTAGGATCGATGGGGAGTGTTTTATATACGGCTCTTTATTTAGGTTTTACTAATCCTTACCAAAGAAACGTAGAATATTTTTATGGTGGTTTTTTTTTAATTGTGACGAACATTACGTTAGCTTAAGTCCGTATACAGCAAAAGTTATCTCTGTTCTCCAATGTATTAAATAAGTTGTAACTGACATGTAAAGCAGCTATAGCTTCTTACTGAACGGTATATTTATGATTGATCCGTCATAAACATACGAAGACAATGAGATATAAAGGATGTGCGGAAATTCGCCTCACTTTTTATTGTAACCGTAGTTTTACTGATTGTGTTAGACATTGAAGTATAAGGTTCTTCCATACTCAGATATTATTAAAATTATCTTTACATCTTAGAAGGTAGGAAAATTCGTACAGCTTATGACTTATGCCAATAACTGATTTAATTATCAGTAAAGCAATATTGATGGTTAAGTTGCGTTTGTGACCATTATAGTAAGAATTTTTTTTCAGAGCCTAGTTGTTTCAAGGTGTAGATTTATTGAACATATTGTAATGAAACTTCCAAGTAATTATCATAGTTGCAATTCAACTCAGACAGCAAGATGTAACAGAATTTCCCATTCATGAACTTTACTAGTACATTAAACATTATAGTCGTTCTTAATAAATAACATACATGTACACCTTTTAAAATTATTATAGAATTGATTTATAACACCTTCGGCTCATTATAATTAAAACCAGATACGTTAGGATGCGCTTAATTTTTTTCACGGTAGTATTTTTTTTTATTTAGTATAGAATACGAATAAATCTCTCACAGCCAGGATCAAGTGTACGAGGTAATTACACGTCGTTAAAATACTCAAAGTACTTCGTGTGACCCGAGAAGCTAGCTAGATTGAATACACTTCCAGAAGAAATCAGAGAGTGAGGTACACTGCAGTAACTTCGAGAATAATTTCACGTGAAAAACAACTTCTTTCTTTTTCTTTACATAAAATAAGTTGATGCTTGACAATGATTCCCTCCTGATAGTAACTGGTGATGAAGTCCATGCTGTTTAATACACTAACAAGAGTTAAGAAGAGTTAAGTCTTTCTTAAGAAAGAGCGTATTCACTTTCCTCTTGAAGAACTGTACATCATAATTATGCGGGAGCATCGATGCGGGCAAGTTATTCCAGTCCTTTGCAGTGCGCATAACGAATTACAACGCAAATTGCGTCAAACAAAAAATATATCAAAAAATGGTATAAAACAGTCATTTAAAAACTTCACTTATTTCTTTGAGCAGTTTTCGGCGAAACTGTAATATTACATTAAAGTTTGTTTGTTCGATGATGTAATTGTTGAAATTTTCATTAGTAAATAAAAAGCTTACTTATTTTTATAAAGCAAGCACTAACTGTCAACTTTTTCTGTGCATATTAACTTGATAAGACTAGTTTGAAAGTGCACAGGAACGTTTGAAATTGTGCATATTTAGAAATTAATTTATCTTCAGGGCAAATCCTTTTTGTCCATAAATTTAGACTCTATTGCTTGAAGCCTATCTTGGGAAAACATTAGCTTAGCCAAAAGTATGGTGTAGTTAGACAGACAAGGTAAATCCGTGATAGAATAAATACCCTAAAGTTTGATGAGTACAAACTCTTCTATAATATTTAAATGTGTAAAATGTTTGCAAAATAAAGTATTCTTTCAATAACTACTTATTAGTATCAGACTTTACTTTGTGGAAATTTAATTGAAAAAATTGCTGTTGTTATGGTATATATATGGTTAAGGTATATGGTATATACCTTTGAACGTGTCATGCATCTTATTACCACGAATAAACCAATATATGTACCAACATATGTACATGCTCCAGTAAGTGAGTCACCTCGAAACGAAACATCACCAGGGTAAATTGGCTTTAGGATTGTTAGCTCCAAAAATCATTTTAAAGAAATCATTATATTAACTGCTGTATAACAATACATTTTAGAAAAGTTATGTTTATACACCAATATTAGGAATAATAAAATTATCGTGGACAGATTATTATGTTATTAACAAGTTTGATCTTTTTTTCCAGATAAATGACTGGAGTCGACAATCCCGTATTTCGTTTGCTATTTCAAATGTATTTGCTAACATAAATACACATCTACACACAGCTAAATATTGTGCCAATTATTAACAATAAAAGTTGTTTGTACCGCACAATCAAACTATGAATTGTACCATGTCTCTACATCAATTCCACAAATAAGAATTTCATTACGTAAAGTACATGAAACACTGGCTTGTAAGAAAGATTACTCCTCTTTTATAAGCAGTCCAATATGACGCAATGGTTAACAAGAGGGAAGTGCTATTTCATTTTTGTACACAGTTTCAAAAGTTTTTGAGGGTCCAATCTGTTCCTCGTAGACGCTGATTCATGTTACAACTAGCGATTCAACCTAGCTTCGTTTCGAGAATCATTGCAAAATTTTGGATATAATAATCTAACAATGTGATGTGAGTTAGCATACACATATATGAAATCAGCAGATTACATTAATATTTAAATAATCATAATTCATAACTGTTCTACTGGTGGTTAAATATCTTGTCACAATATGAGGTCCAACTGATCATGGTTCGACATAATGACAAATTGCTGGTAAGCGGACCAACACAACAACACAAAAAACAACTTTATGAATATGATGGAGATGAAACCTTGGTTTCGAAAAATTCCATACAATGTTTTCGTTCACGGTAAGCAAACATTGATTCACGTCTGTTACGCACATTGTGTTCGAAAAAATTGCTGGATTTAAACCGGCCCGTACGAAAAACTGATCTCGAAGCCCAGTAGCTTTCGAATGCCAATCGTTAGTTAATAGTTCAATATTGTTTCTAAATACCAATATTGGGTATATATTTTCACGTATCAATATAAATATTCAGACACAATCGCGGTTACACAGCCCCTGTGTTCGTAGTCATGATTGACAGGTCAATTTGCTCCTCGGCAGCGCCGTACAGCGGAGCGATTGACACCTCGACACTGACTGTGGGCGGTTTGTTTTTGATCATCTAACAACTAAATTGGATTTTTGGTAACGTAACACTTATATGTTAATCAGGAGAGTTTGAAATTTATTGAATTATGTCAGTTTAAACGAGTTCCTCTGCTTATGATCCACCTTGTTGAATAACGCAAGAGGCTATGGCGAATGGTCTCCCTGTTGGAGTTCGCTGAGGTTCTAACTGTCGTAAAACTTGGATAGTTATTGAAAAGATATGGGACACTACTTTATTAGAATTATGATTAGAGGTGTATGGGGTTTCTCTCATCCTTGAGGTTAAGCCAATTGCTAGCGCACCCAGGCAAACTACGGATGAGGCATCTGACGATCCGTGTTGGTAGTCATAGTATTATTTGAACGGTATTCCTGCACGTTGGCAGAATTTTTTTACCTACCACTATCCTTCCAAAGTCAACCGTGACAAGTTTTTTAGGTTAGGTTAGGTTAGCAGCGTACCGGGCACGGGTGCTTCGGTAAGTACCTGCATCAAATCGCGGGAAGGGAAGCCACCCCTACCTGCCACGAGTGTGACGCGCCGATAGACACGGCGCGTCATACCCTCGAGGAGTGCTCCGCTTGGGGTCCCCAGCGCCATGCCCTGGTGTCCGTAATAGGCAGAGACCTCTCGTGGTCGAGCGTGATCTGCTGCATGCTCGGCAGCGAGAGATGCTGGTCGGCCGTGGCCTCCTTTGCGAGGAGGTCATGGCGCTGAAGGAGGCCGCGGAGCGAGAGCGCGAAGCAGCCGCTAGCGCTGACTCACTCCGCAGGAAACGACCGGGGGGGAGGAGACGGCGCTACGCGCTCCTCCACCCTCCGCAATAGAGTGGGAGGGGGCACCACAACCTCCCACTCGCCACCCGGGCAATAGAGCGCTCACAGTGCCCAAGAGCGCTCTATGGGCGAGGGCGGCCCGCATAGGTGGGCCAACCGTCGGGGCGTCACGGTTGTATGCGTGAGCGATCCCGTGGCGCCCCATTAAGGCCCCGCTGGGTTTTAGTGGGTATTCTGGCACGTAACGGACGTGCCAGCGAGTCCCACATACCCGCCGCCTCCCCGGGGCGGGATGCGTAAATGCATTTCCCAGCATTAAAAAAAATATGTTAGCAGCTGTACCCCCCGGGGGCCGCCACCTTGTCGTGGTGGGGGGGGCTTGCGTATCCTAATGATCCCCGAGACTGTACGGCAGAGTCTTGACTCATACCGGAAGTCGAAGGGTGAAGGACCAGACTAAGAGCGGCCCACGGAGTAGGTTCCTCCGGGTGTCCCTCTGTTGAGCGGAGGGCACAGCGGACGGGAACGCGGTGGCGTGTTTCTGGCCCGAAAGGGTCCGATTGATGGCAGTAGAGCGCTCACGGTGCCCGAGAGCGCTCTAGGCGAAGGCGGCCCGCATAGGCGGGCCAACCGTCGGGGCGTCACGGTTGTGGCGCCCCATGAAGACGATGAGGGCCCCACTGGGTTTTAGTGGGTATTCTGGCACGTAGCGGACGTGCCAGCGAGTCCCACATACCCGCCGCCTCCCCGCGGCAGGATGCGTAAATGCATTTCCCAGCGTTAAAAAAAAAAAGGTTAGCAGCTGTAAGTATCTTTTTCTTTGTATTTTCAGGAATTTTAGCTTATAAATAGCCCGAATAGCTCGTTTTTCGTACCTAGTTTCCGTACAGTGCTGTAAGACATAACTAAAATAATATGCAAAATAAAGAAGCAGTAGAAGTATATAGCGATATCAGAATTTTTTTTACCTTTCTAACACCATAAGTTACCTACTAAGGTTACTCGCGGTTTATATGGATGTAGGTCTTCTGACGCTTATTATCGGGCACTTTCGAAAAAACTGTAGATTCCGTTTTGTTTGTCCGTGAATTTTTTGATATACATTAAGATATAAGTACCCATTTTCAGAATTATTCCATTCTGTCTGTCTGTCACAATAGATCTAAAGTGAGGCTCAGTTAGCATACGACGTAGCGTTCACCAATTCGTCCCACTAAAATGAGTTATTCTGAAATAACTCAAGGACTATAATGCAATTAGTGCTGATTGTGCACCGATATTCATGGATGAGTATTTAATATACCAAATATAATAAAACTGGGGATTGAGGGTAGGGAATAAAATTATACAGTGCGGATGGTATTTGTTAATCTAAGGCGTAAATTTTTTGAAGCACAATAACGGTGGGTTTGCAGTATTATAATATCAATATATCAGCGTACGAAGTGATACAAAGTATATTATTATATATAAAATCACGGTTGTATCCCTTTGGACTAGACAATTAATTTCAACTGTCAAATGCGGTGATTCAAAGATAAATATCCTAGGTTATTTCTGTTTTTAAGTGTCTCAAATATTGTCATTGATTTCAGGTAAGTATATCTTATCAGTCAGTTTTTTAACTTCATCAATTAAATGTTACGAGGTTTATTAAGGACAACAATTCATTTTATGTCTAAAAAAACTTAAATTAAGTTCCAAGTAAAATATTCTATGGCCCTTCTTTCTTTTCATTACTTGCTTCTAAAGTATGAGATACCTTATCTCGCATAAGAATATTTTATATTAGGGATGTTATGGATATGAAATATCGGATCCGGATGTGGATACGGATATATGAATAATATTTTACCGGTTTCGGTTACGGTTATGGATATGACATTATTTGCGATTATCCGATTATTTCGGATAATTTCGGTATAGTATAATTTCGGATATTAGATGATTTACGACTTGGAAAAAATATATAATGTATTCACAAAGTTTTTTTTGTTTCTAGGTTTTATGTGGTATTTTAATCACAGAAAAACTTATTAAATCGCTAATTAAGCGATAAAACCGCCTGTTATAGCTAAAAATATTGTATCTAAACTTTCTATATGTATACTACTTTTTGGTGTACAGTAAAGAGGATTTTCTTGTTTGTTGTTGTTAAATAATAAAAACTGTCTAAAATTAAAACAACGCGGCTAATATATCGCACCCTTAGAATGAAAGGGACTTAACTCAAAAATTGCAATTTATGGGAAATTACGAAGAAAGTTTTCAAAAATGTATGGTCTTGAGTAAATTTAAGAAGACTGATGTATGAGGTTTTCCCTTTTTCCCTTTCTCACTCATAATTCGGGCTCTTTTTCACCATGGGGTTTTAGAGTAGGCTTTTTTAAGTAAATTTATAGTAAAATCTGGAATTTCAGGAATTTTGAGTTAAGTCACTTTCATTTTAGAGGTACGATTATCGGCTCGGTCAGCGTAAACCAATCATAAAGTGCTTTATTTAGGCTCCGCCTCTGTCCGAAGTTATCCGACACTTTTTTATCGGATTCGGTTACGGTTGCGGATATATTGTTATTTCGGTTATCCAAAAGTTTCGCTTATGGTTACGGAGCTCCATAACATCCCTGTTTCATATCCATCCAACCTCAAACTATTCACCGCGTATTTATTCTCGTAGAATCCTAATGTATAAGCAGATTTCATAAAAACCATCGTAGCGAAGCAAGTCATAAGCAAAGGCGGACGTCAATGTGCCATATTTTTGAATTTCGAATAAAATTTATAATATCGATATGGAAGTAGCAAACGAACTTCCGATTTTAAGTTGATGATCAATAAACTTTTGTGGCAGTTCTCAAAAGAGATATAGGTCTTAGATTATCAATGGATTCTTGTGGACTTAGTATTATAAAAGACTGGAACTTTTGGCCCTGAGCGAAGCAAGATGAATTATGTTTTAAAAAAGGGATAATGTACAAATTATAAGAAGGATCCACAACTTATGAAATGTAAGAATTCAGAAAATTTTAAAACACTCGCTTATAATTTTAATTGAATGGCAAGGAATTAAGTAGCCATTAATCGATCAATTAATTGTAAATTTTGCTTAGTTTCAAAAATTCGTTACTTAAATTATTTGAGAAAAGCGCAAAATGATTGATTGATTCATGTAATATTCACATTTTTATTACAATCAATATTTTAATCAGAAAACTTTTATACATTAAAATGTTTCACGAATCGAATTACACCTAAAATCGATACGAGTGTATTCAACCCACTTATCTTAACAATTCCTGCAAATGATTTTCATCGCTACTACATTAGATTTAAACCAAATATTAGAGCTGACGTAATCATTTTGAGACCAGTTAATTTTCTGTAACGTTGAGTCACAATAATAATATCTTTGCAGCATAAACTTTTAAGTATTTGTTTCCTCTAATTACACGATTTATAAATAATGACCTACTTAATTGATAACAAAAAAAAATATAAACGAAATCCGATTTATTTTGATTCATTCTACTTACTGTCAATATACCCTTTGTACCCTATATAAGATAGTTTTATATCAGCGGATAAGTCTTGATATGGTACTAGTTATGCCGTCCACGGTCATCCGGAATACAAAGACCATTATAGAAGAATTGCCGACAAGGAAGAGTGAAAAAAATCCAATTGTGTATAAAATTTGTTGCTTGTCTGTAGGATAGTATAAATCGCTTCTGTTCGTGAAAAATACCCCCTGCAACTTCCATCTTATTTACAATTAACAATCGTATCATTATTTTATAGACGTAACTAAAACTATGCACCGGGGCACAGTTTAAACGAAGTATAGGATCCGGATAATTAAAATGCCCCTGAATATTTGACCGAGACCCGCTTTATTGCTTGGTGGTTAGTTAATTAAACTTCCACTGTTACTTTACAATTCACATACAATTTGTTAATTATGGAAATGTTTGGATACGCTCCTGTACTCTAGTTTGTTTTATAATATTATTAAAATATTTGATGATTCCACAGCCCAATCGGTAGTAAATCTACCAGCTCAAGAAAAGGTCTCGAATATATTAGGTGGCTCGTCTGCTCGTTTGTCGTCATACGCAAAATACGTTCAGATCGAAAGCTGTTTCAAAGATTATAGAAACAACACTTTCTCCTGAAAACAATTTCATTTTAATGCATAAACAGCAACGACTTCATAATTTTCACAAGTTCAACAATATCCAAAATTGAAACACGCGTCAGGCTTTCTGAAAATAAAAGCTTTCTCTCTTATTATTATTTTTTCTGAAAATTGTCTGCTTTTGGGTCAGCTTCATTATGTTACGGAAATGGTTACAAGGGAAATGTATTTCCATTTCGCGGCGTAATACTCTAGAAACCGTCTTTAACTGATATGACAAATATTTCATATTTTATGCATTGAACAAACATTTGCTTGCTTTGTGCCAGCCTTATTATTTGCATAACAAAAATGTAAGGCGTGATTCTTTCCATAATATAAAATATTACGGACTTATAAGGGACTGTATCAATTCTTGAAGCCAAACCAAGCCAAATCCTTGGTCCTGGTGCACCCTGCTAAATAACGGACATGGCTATAGAGAACAGTGCCTCCTGTTACGGGTAGCTGAACTATATACCACCAACTTCAATACAGCAAGTCTTCGTGCATGGTGGTAGGGTTCTTTACCTCTTGTCTATCTGCCCGGTAATTTTTTTAGGTATTTCCATTGCAGTCAAAGAGAGCCAATAAGCGAGGCCACCACTTTAATCGTTAATGCCTTTGATTTTACGAGCTTTGGGTGAAATATTATGTGTGTCTAGTCTAATATTAGAAACCAATTTTTTAAATAAAATAATAACAGTTTTCTATATTCGTTCCGACTTAGTCGAGTAAATTCGTGAACATTAGTTTGATTTAAATTGGATCATTGTTTTAACTAACTTAATTTGATTATGATGTCTGAACTGATATTTTCGTATTGTTAAAAATATAATCGTATTCGAAATCATTCATCGGATTCACTGAAAATCAGCGCAACTTCTTCGTCTCCAAGACAGTAGTAGTAATGAAAAATACGTCATGAAAAAATAAAAACTTTTTTTTTATTTCATATTTCTCATGTCTGCTAATTAACTACATTGAACGAAATACAGCTAAGTACAGATTATCCGCTCCATTTATTTAATATTTTAACTGAGATAATTACCCATATTAAGCTTCGGACGCAAACCGTACTAAATTATAAACACAAAGATTATTCAGCGGCAAAATTGTAGATAATAATTCAAATGGACAATGAAATTCCATTCTTGCCTATCGTTTCGTAAAGTCTATTTCACATTGTCAGCGTTAAGTTGATGCGTTTTACAGCTACAAATATGGTAAATAGAACTACGTTATAGACAAATCGGAGGGCACGTAAAACGTTTTGGTTTTTATCGTTAGATAGTAAATTGGAACTTCGGCAGCTTAAATACTTCCAGCATACCGGTTGTCAATTAACCTAACCTACGATCTGGAACGTCACAGTCTGAACAACTCTTCCATACGATCGCCTAACAGAGACATCTAGGTTGGTTAAGAAGACGCGCATATCCATAACTGCATTTGTGGAAGATTCTTGAGGATAAGGGACAAGTGAATATCATGCCGAAATGACGTTATCGCTAAGTGGTTTCTGTTTTTCTTCCTATATCAAAGACGATGAATTATTAAGTTCTTATATAGTTATCATGTTAAAATATGAATAAAGCCTTTTAACTTATAAGCACAATTTTGTTGTTATCATTTTTATGCTGAATCTTTTGTAATTTTTGTTCACCGTCAAAATACCGTCAGCAACTATTCGGTACACTCGAGGGAGTGCGATCGAATGTAGAAAATTAGAAACGTTTTTTCACAATTCCTCATGGATTGATCCAATGTAAAATTTTCCCAACTTGTCATAAATTATTCTAATAAATCGCTTTCAGTCTGATTGGACTTAAGCGCTCGAAACGCCCCTCAGATGGACAATAGTGAAGGCCCTTTGTGGGATTTATTTGTCGATGTTTTTGGCCTGCATGTGACTCGTATAACGACGGACCCGTGGCTGCTTCCCGGAATGCTTTTCTGGAAATTCTGTGTCCCGTCTATACAGTTTCATCAAATAAATGAATTTTTGTGTAACGCACGATCTTTTGAGAAATGACGGGCCTATGATTTATTTTTGTGCAGGCTTTTAATTTGTATGGGGTATTGAGTCGTAGAAAAATAGTAGAGATTTCAAATGATAAAAAAACAATCTATCTTCATTTTATCAACTGTGTGTCAAACAATTATACCTGAAATAAAATTTGCTCACTAATTTAATGCTTAATATCAGAGTATAATATACGAAATACAAAGTTCTTTATTTTTTTACGTTTTTATATTTTTTAGCCTTTCTTTTGTGTGCCCCTTTTATTTTGTTTTCCGCGTGAAATATGTATTGTACACTGTATTTGACATTTGTATTTGAGTGCACAAGACGTGTGGTTTCGTATAATTTTTTAGGGTTCCTCGTGTCTGTCAGTTTGTATAACTGTCCTGCAGTCACAACTAGTTATTGAAAGCGCGACGTATACTGAAAATAAATAAATTTTATTTTTGGTTCGATATAATAACTGCGAGGTATTTAATATTCTATATTAAAAAGAAAATTTCAAAGTTCATTATGTGACATTAGAGAAATATATATAGACACACACATTCCAAAAAAACATACGTGAATTGTGTTTTACATTTTCATGCGATTGCAAATGATAAAATTATTATCAAAGCTGGTTTCTTCCACAGTCAAACTATTTTTCTACAATACTAGCTTATTTATTGAAGTGAGAATAAGTGGTAAGTACAGCCTAAGTAGTGCATTAGGAACTAAAATGGAGAGCTTGGTGACACAAACCCAATATAACTCTCGAACTGGAAAATGCACTCCAACAACTAATGAACTGAAACTTAGTTTAAGATCTAAAGTGCATTGAATTGATTTCATGAAATTAACATTATAATATTAGTAGATATCATTTATTTCAGGTTCGTAAGGACTGTATCAATTATTGGTAAGTTTCAAAATCTTATAGTTTCGTAACACCGTAGCGTGTTCGACTGAACATGATGGTAGCTAATCAAGCAGGCGAAATCCTCATTGCTATAAGTAACGTCATGAGTGAAGGCATTGGTTATAGCTCCGTCAGCAAATACCTGTCACTATTAATTCGTCCGTTATCCAACTTATTTGGCTGGCTACTACAGTCCTTTATGTTTCTTCTTAAGTAGCAAAGTTTAGATGATGCATTTGTTGTTGCAGACGTCTTAACAAATAAATGTTCTCTTCGTTTGTCACCATGTGAAATTTCTAAAGAGTTTCTCAACTTTCAAAGTGATTCTGACTTGCATATCATGAGCTTGTTTCATAATAAACCGTGTTATTATGGCACCGAGTCGCAAGTTTCGTATATCTAGACGAAAATCTACACGAATAATAAAATTGTGATGCAACCGAATTTGTACCTAACAATTTTTGTTATTTAATGTGGGTTAATTTGTTATCGATATAAGGAGCAAAATATATTATTTTGCCTTGCTGTTGGTAATATGGCTTGTCTGTTATGGTATGTAAAAATTGAAATAGATTTTACTTTTTTTATAGACAGACGAATAGGCAGACGAGTTATTTGATGATAAGACACCACTGCAATGGCAGTCCTGGAGGAGAGCTTTATGTACACCTTTTTTTAAAGAATTCCATATTCGGTCCGCTCCGGGAATGCCTCAGAAGAAAACTCGTTCTACTATTTGCATGTTCGAGGTAAAAGAAAGGTGAAAATCTGACCGTGGAGGATTGCCACAGATTCAGTCGATGTGGTGTATCTTCATTCTTCGACGGGCGGTGTGATCGGAAAGTGACGTAAACCAAGACAATTACGTATACTATCTATAGAACAAACAAAGAGGAATGGAAAAAGGAATATTATGCTATGTGTCGGATTTTTCTATAATGCTTTTCATTTCCGGAATCTATTTTCCAATGCTTTCAGAACAGGAAATTTTACATGCAATTACTGCTTTGTAAATGTTTTGAATAGTTTTATTTACCAATTGCAAATATAAATGGATTTCTTATTTATAGTAACAGGTAGATCAAGCTACAAAAAGATTCGTCCTACCTACCTATAAGATATTAGTAGCGAATATTATTATAATTGTAGTTTCAAAAGCGAAGCGAGAGTCAATTGACGGTTTTACGTTAAAAGAATTTACGTAATGAACTGTTCAACTATGATTGTGATGAGCGTCTTTCAAATTATAATGCACGTGATTATACGTCACATTACCTTTGTACATGGTGAGATAATCACATGCGTTGTTGCTTCTGATTGTTGCACAGAGGAATGGTAATACTGACCGAGTTGAATGGGGCCACAGTTGAATCTGTTAGCGTTTGAGACGTACGCACAGTGGAAAATTGTGTTGTCGAATTGTATTACTTTTGTGAACAATAATTTCTGGGACTCGTTAGCTATTTTCATTTTTTATGTTTGTATGCACATCATGCATACAATTTAAACGTACGGTTATTTTATGTTAAGTTTCGACAGCTGCTCTTGTATTTGAATTATTCGAGGCTGTTGAGTATAAGAAATACTATTATAAATTTTATATCTATAATACAATTTTAACTGATCGCTTTCTCCACATGAAGGATATATGAGAAAAACTATAATTAGGGGTCTTTATTAATGCAGTAGAACCCAAAACAATAGTTGTTAGAATCTTTGTCTGATGGTCTTTGCGTTTGTGCGCACTAATCTCCGAAACGGCTTAACAGATTATGTTATACTTTTCACTGAAGTATTGCAACCACATCAATTCATATTTAAAGTTCGTTTCATTACAATCCGTTCATAAATAAAAAAGTTATAAATAAATATATTTCTCATTCATAAAACGATAAAAACCCAGTTCTAAAACATTGCAGCTGCTATTCTAAGATTAAAGCGTAGTTTTCTGAATCGAAGGTTTACTAGTTAAATAATAATTTTTACAGTTTTAAATCATAATCAAAACGTTATATAAAGTATAAGTTTTTTAAAGTTATTTCATTTTATTAGGATGTAGAGGATCGTAACTTCTGTCTATAATCAATGTCTATGCCATAATAATCTTATATGAAGCGAGCAGCCGATGTGAATATCATTTTACACGAATTTGGACGCAAATTTAAATGGTTCTCATAATTCTTACAATTTGCTTAAGTAGAAATATAAAATGAATTTTATTCCTTTTATGTTTTGATAATATATTTCACTCTTTCACAGGAACTAATACATACCCTCTTGTTACACAGATATCTTTTTGCAATGAGAGCAACTAAGGACGTATTTGTAGCCAATCCAAAATTCGTAGAATTAACATACTTTTGAGAACATTCTAATATTTTCAAGTATGTATGTTTCTTTATAATATTTTCATGAATGAAACCTATATTGTTTGAATTCCGTTTTAGATGAACCTTATAACCAATTTAGATTTATATAATACGTGCACAACATTTTTTATAATATATTTTGCATTCTTCGAATTGTTTTTCTCATTCTCGTTATATTTTCATTGTATGTAAAAATTCCACGAAACAATATTTGTCCTCCGATGTCAAAGGTAAATGATAGCAAACATTGATCATGGGAACATTCTTGTTAGACTTAGTGATCAACTAACTCAAAGTTTACTTTGATTTTGGTACCAGCGCATTGATTTTTTGATGACCTTTCACAATAATCTTTGTATTCACTTTTAAACCAAAGCAACAGATCACTGAAAAACTAATATTGACTATTAATAAATTAAAATGAATTTGAATTTTAAAAGCAAAACTTTCATAGAGGGGACCTAATACCTAACTATGCAGTGTTCATTTTAAACGATCCGCCGAGTTAAGCAATTGTGGGCGCGATCTTTAATGGGATGGGCGATCGCTAGAGACAAAATTTAATGCTCACTTCCATGCCTTGAAGGGCACGTTATCAATACAAATTGATGCATACGTTGAAGTGATATGTTATAAAATAACATATAAAAAATCATTAACAATCACAACAAACGAAATAATTATTAAATTTACGCCTTTGGTGTTACGGTATTCAGTGGACGTACGATTAGGCCGGCCGCATGGCAGTTTGTCGGCTATTCACCTCGAAAAGTTACTAAAAATTCTTGGGGAATGTTAGATCTGCTACCTACCATACAAAAAGCAAAGTTGTAGTTATTATACAATCAACATGTATAATTGTGTAGTATTCCTTGAGAAGCCGAAACGACAAAAACAATCCTAAGAATTTCTCGCTTTAGGTCGCTTACATATTCCATTCACGTCCCTTACAGTTGTTTACAGTTTGTTAGCTCAAAGTGCTTCGTTATTTAATAAAGATTTTTTCTGTTAACCCTGAGTATTTTTTACTTGAAAATATCAGCTTAGGCTGTTTTGAGATTTGCATTTTATTCACTGAATTGGTTCAAACTTACAATTGAATCATCATGACTCCTTAGATGTGAAAGTTTTTTTGTGTATCAAAATATATTTATTTGGTGTTAACATATTTAAAATTAACAATTGTTAGCTGTACAAATGGTTGGGTTAAAAAATAGCACTAAAACTAAAACAAGTAATATCAAGGCCTCTTTTAAATAAATTACTTTGCTATATATTTTGGTTAACAAGTTATTCAAAATTATAATAATTGAGGGATATCCTATCACGTTATTCATATTTAGTTTACTTATTAGTTTATTTACTATTAACCTAACCTTGTTCCCGTTCGGAAAACAGTCTTTTTAAGTTCTCAAGAAGTATGTGTATTTGAAACAATCGATACACTAAGCAACAGGTTATTAATAAATTCTGCATATTACCTCTTGTGAATTTAAAGAAAGCAAGTATTTATTACATAACGAAAGAGATTGATACTTTGCTAATGCCACGGGGCACACAGGTAAGCGCGACGTAAGAAACTCCTCGGCATATTTTCTTAATCAACAATTATACAAAGCTCAACCGAATACAAAGTTTGAAACTGTGCAAAACCACCGACAGCACTATTATTTTCTGTTTATTAAAAACTGTGTTAATACGTCATACGAAAGTTCCAATGTATGTCATGTATTACGCTGAACCCTCCGTAGGCGATATGAAGATACAACCAAATTATCACAATTACATGTTTCATGATTGTATATACCTTATCTTCTTGTACATAGTTTTTTTTTTCTTCGCATAGAAACCATAATTACTATAAATATTTTGAAAGGCTCCGGTGAGTACACCTATTTAATTAATTTTCTTTCGAAAAACTTAGGCGACTTTAATCTGCATTAAGCTCTGATTTATCTTTTTTTCTGCAATACAAATAATGAATCGATGTCAACTGCAAACTATCTTATACCCCACACCAAAATATCTTATAACATTATATACACATAGACTATGGAAATAGGAAAAAAAAAACAAATCTAACTCTCTCTACGTCCGAAAACTGACACTTATCCAACAACATACATACGTAGACCTACTTAATTAATCTGCGAGAACCGAATATGAGCGCGTTTTTGAAATTTAAAATAAAAGATGACGATAATGATCTTCTAGTTAATAGGACGTAATAGGATGCGTTACTTTGCGGAAATTCATTGTTATTAAATTAGTATTAATTTACCATGTCACCCTGAGGATGCTCTGTTTCGGAACGAAACACGTGTTAGTGACGGTATGTGTGTTGGTATATAGTACTTTTATTTATCATAAATGCATGTTTTCCTTCGTGGGAGGGAGGGAGGTTTCATGCATGTATTGAAGTATATACTCGTACCATCATACATTGTTCGTGCGGATCGTTGCAAAGTAAATGAACACTAATTTAATAATTATGATGATGATGGTTGTTTGTCTGTTTTGTGAACTTGATGGTGCAAATTCTAAGCACATAGTTTTTGCAGTTAACATTGAGAAAGAATAATTAAAATTATTTACAATAAACCAGTGTGATATATGGGACAAAATGCTGCTCCCATCGTCAAAATTTAATTAATTTTTTTAGTCTTAAAAAGTAAAGACATCTTTATTATTATGATCATATCTATTCCAATGTAATTATTTCACAATGTACCTTATTAGGACTTAATACCTTGACCTTGGTATGTTAGATAATTATTAACATAATTATAAAATCAGGTTAAATATATGTCTACTTTGGAATACAGAGAATTGAGGAGTATCATACTGGATAGGATATTTTTTTCATGGTGCACATCAATTTTTTTTTATAATTTACATATTATAAATTATCACTTAACATTTGAAAAAAATCGAATATATATTTTTTTCACTTCATTTAATTCTCCAGTATGTGTTTAACTTTAAAATTCACATTGCAAGCAAATAATACAGAATGGGGGCAAAATAATTTTGCGCGACTTCTTTTATACGGAACATTTTCTTCTGGATATCTAGTTCAAACTGGATTACCGGGCGCAATTTTGTTCCTTTTATTTGGTTAGCATTTGATTGGAAAACTGAGTCGAGGCTCTGTGCAAACGGGCACAATTTATTTTTTTATTCAAAGCGCCGTATGTGGGAATCGAAACCAATTTTTTAATTTAAATAGTCAACAAACGAGCAGACAAATCAGTTTAAAGTGAGTGGAATGGAAGTCTGTAACATTAAAGACATCATTGACACTTTGCCGTCAACATACGAGCGGAAACCGACTATTAGGTAACTGAAGCTAAGTATTAACTGACTGTACGACTGCAAACAAATTATATTATCGAATGACAAATACATTGGTTTACATAAATAATACCTAAAAAACCGTTATTAAGTTTTTCCTAGGTAAACTTCTAATTTATTAGATTCTAAACATACTAGCTAGCCAGGCAGGTAAAGTACTTAACCACATTCACGATTATATTCGAAACGGAATTGGATGACGCATAGACTAGCCAACTTCAACAGAAACTTTGCAACGCAACCTTATCTGTTATTCAGCGAAGTGCACCTTACAGGAAAGGTTGGCTTGGACTCAATAAGCGAAGGAGCCACACAGTTTTCTGGATATCGTAAGTTAAGCAGCAATACATTGTTTATGCTATAATCAAACGAATGTACATACGTATGGTAACTGACAGTCTTCGAGTTGCGGATGGTTATGAACGGCAGCAATTTGACTTAGACTGTGAAGAGACTCCATTCAAAAGTGTTTGTTAACTTTTGTTGGAAAAAGCTTGCCTCTGTGCTAAATTAATCTCAACGGTACATTCTGCTTGATGGTAAATCTATTTGCAACTAAGTACTTACTAGTACTTGCGCTACCTTACTTGTTGCTTACTTTACCTTATTGTACCTTATTTACCAGCAACACCTCCGCAAACTCCATAGTTTTTCAACGTGTATTAACTTCAAAACCGAATTGACATAGATAATTCATGAAAAAATTGGCCGTATTGGGGCGGTCTAAAATACTCCCCCAATCCCATGCTAGCAGAACAGTGTCGCAAGAGGCGACGGAAGCCAACCTGCTTGGTGGTATTATTAAATAATTAATGTTAATACTGGTATCTTTCCGATTTTGTGGCCGACAACGCATTAGTGATACCCTTAGTCTCGCTTATGTCCATGGCCGATGGTGACCGCTTACCATCGTCTGCTCGTTTTTCGATTATTAACACAAAGAAATAACAAATTTTTTAACAACAGAATAACGATTCAACTTGAAGAAGATGAATTTGTCTGTTTCGTCTCCTATTGTTCACTCTTATGGCCATATTTTTTCTTTAAATTTAACGATTAGTATACATCTCAACTCGAATCATATCTTAAACAGAAAAGGTATTTTCCAAATCGGTAAATACATAAATTACGAAGTTCTGGGGGTTCTGTACAGAACGTAAAAAAATATAAACGAATTAAGATTATCTTCCTTCTTGAAGTCCGTTAAAAAATAGCATCGAATTAATCAAACCTTCCTTTTCATTTATATTTATGACTTCGTAGTTGATCAATCCAGTTCAGAATACCTAAATCTTGCTCATTACCGAATAAGGATGCCTCGACCCTTAAGTTTGGAGCGTTATTGGAGCTCAGCGATTCCTAGGAGTCCAATTAAAGCAATATTGTAGGGTCGTTCTTTAGAGCTCGGTCTAAGTAACGAACTTTTAACCTAATTTAAAAATGCCGCACTTTCATTATAGCTCGTTACTTCGTTTCTAAACACTACTTTATTCTTACTAAATTGTAACTATCTCTTTTAAATATTCTCTGGTTGACATTTTTTTTCTTTTGAATTATAAAATTCTATTCGAATGTCAAAAGATATATGAATATGTCGTTTATGCTTCCTATAGTAAGGTGGGCTGCGTATGCCGCAGATTTTATAATTAAACTAACGAGGGACTTCCTCCGAGTTGAACAGTGATCCAATATATGTTATACACATGAATGTTGATGTCCATTTCGAATAAAGAATTATTTAAATAGGTGCCGTGCTTCCGGGGATTACCCTCCGCATACACACAAACCCACACAATCAGCACTCACTCTTTATAATATTAACAATAGATTTTGTAACTTCTGTTTATGTTTAAAATTTTCTACAATTGTTGAATAATAATAAATAAATAAACGTTTACACACTCACACCCCCGCACTAGGATTCCTTGTGTTGCGGGTGGCATGGACGTACACAATTATCACATCACAAACACCCATGACCCGAGAACAAACATTTATCTGTCACATAAATATCTGCCCCGACCGGGAATCGAACCCGGGACCCCACGCTCGGCAGGCAGGGTCACTACCAACTGGGTTACGGGGTCGTCATATATTAGTATAGCGAAATATGTAGGTACTCTAATAATTTGTGAAAAGAAAGTGGTGAACAAAATTAAAATGTAGTTTACTTCTTAAATCCAACCCAATTTCATTATAAAGATATGCTGAGGAGTTTCTTTCGCTGTTCCTTCT
Organism: Megathymus violae; assembly: GCA_003671415.1. NCBI lineage: Eukaryota > Metazoa > Arthropoda > Insecta > Lepidoptera > Hesperiidae > Megathymus > Megathymus violae. Next base: position 402,667 of record PDGT01000105.1, on the reverse strand, counting down.
CCTCAATGTTAAAGCACCTTTTCGAAACGGTAGTAGAAGGAAAAAATGACATGTATAAATGTATTCACAGATCACCTATATGATTAAATGATTTTGAACTTTGAACGTAACTCGTAATTTGCACCATGTTATCATTCTTAAACCTGTACTGTTATGATATCAAACGTAAACGTAGATGGGTAGATTTTCCTTTGTCATGACAACCTGTAGATGCTTAAAAACAATATCGTATTTGACCGTTGTATTTGTGGCCACCAGTTTATATACGTTTATTACATTTAAAAAGACTCGACCAACTATGTTCTTAGCTCTTATTAGAATGGCCAGCTTATAGCTTAGGAAATTAATCATATAGAATACCTATTTCACTGTTGATTTTATTTACCGGGTAGACAAAATAACCTGTCGTCGATATAAAGGAGCCCCCAATTTTACTCTTTCTTAATTGAATGTTAACAAAACTGTTGTTTCTTTTAGAGTAACCGACCACAGAGGTAGTTGTATGAGCTGGCTCATTTCTTCGTGTCAATCAACATCTTTTCGTCATCCTTAATAATGTGACAACGTAGTCATTACTTTTCATTTTGCATAGAAAATTAATATGGAAAGTTGCTTTGAAATTAATTTGGTTAGTCAAAACCGCTTTGTGATAAGAGCGTTACACAAAATTCGTTGGTTGGACGAGTTACAAAATTGTACCATACAATCGTTTGCGGCTAGCAACTATCTAATCCTTTTTGTTGACTTCACGTATGACGGAAACTGAAATTAAATCAGAAAATTAATAGATTGTTAATATACGTTATAACTACATACAAAAGGTCGTTATATACACTATATTAAAGTTATTGCAAATAAATTGCAGTGTGCATTGAAAACATGAATTTTCACTAAAGAAAAAGCGACCGTAGCGGCAGCTGTTGTATTACGGTAAAACCAAATAACTATTATTTTATTAATCATAATGCATGAAATTCCAGGTAATTGTTTGAATGAAAATGTCAGGTAGTTATTATAAGGGTAGGGTGTAAAATTTAAACCTTTAGGAATGGGTGAACACACAATAAAAATACACATACCATACATACGTTTCCATACAGGAAAAGCGAATATACACTGTGTAAAAACAATGCCTTGCTTTTCAGTATTACATGCTAGTACTCTAGTTCAGAACCGCTCATATCGTAATGTACAAGACGTAATGGACAATCGTACACCTTTCAAGACCAACACGTTATATTACTATCAAATAAAAGGCATATATATATGTATATCCTATGACAGTGCAAGTAATTACTCTGAAACAGGCGACTCGTTTACTTCTTATTTTGCTAATGGAAGAGCTAGCCGGCCAATTAGTGTCAATCAGCCGGTCCGTGCAGCTATTCGGGAGCTCGTACGTTTTTGTTGAAAATATTTGTGTGAATTTTATCTTTAAATCAGAGTTTCCAATAGTTTTCCAGCCCAAACTAACCCTCCCTAATTCACTAGTAGCATCACTATGCACCCTACTGACCAACGGACGAAACGTTATTATAATATTAACTTAAATGAAAGTATAAATTATAATTATAATTTTAAGTTAATTGACCAGCTATATGATAGGACTACCAATTGGTAACAACAAAATATTTATAAACGAAAAAATATATTTATATTTTTATTTAATCTAAGTATAGAAATAGCCATTGTGAATTGCGGTTGTATTACATATTAATCCTTATTTTATTTTATGAAAGTACATTTATCTTACGTTCAGAAAATTCAACAGATTGAAAGCTGTTTGCTCACTGCCCTCATTAAAACTTTGCCTCCTGCGAGGTATCGGCAGATATTTTCATAAAGTTAATTAAGTAATTAGCAAATTGAGAATTATGATCTTAGCGATAATTTAAAAAGATGAATTTGAACAAATAAAAATTTTATAATTATTCAATTAAAATATACCTTTTTACCCTAGCCGCAGTAAAACAGATCATATAATTAGAAAATTATTTAAATAAATAGAATCTATCTGACCAACTAGTAACTGTAGATTATCATATAAAATTTTGATTTTTTTACGATATTTTATTCAACAATATTAATTGGCCGACAATCGAGAACACTGTCATGTGATGGTAAGTGATCAGCGCCCCTCAAAAACATCTTTAACAGCAAAGGCATCACCGATGTGTTATTAGTCGAGAAGGAAGCACGGAATTCGTATGTTAACTTATTCTCCGACATTGCAACAGGTAAGATGACAATTAGTTGCTGCAAAGGTAGTAAATAATCCTGTCACTAGTAACGAGACTCACCTGTGGGATAATAAGAGATTTGGCAAATGTGCTTCGACTATTGTTCAACAGGATGCACTATGGCTTGGAAAGGGTATTTGGTAAAAACGTAAATGCAGTCAGAACTTCGATGAATTGTTGGTGAAAATCCTCACTAGATCTTAATCATATCGAGGAGGAAAGTCGGAAAAAACATCACTGTTTGACGTCATGTAAGTATAGGGGTACACTATTCTATATTTTACACACACACACCCAAAGCACACGGAATTTCCAATACACATGTGTGCTTTCTCTGCGCACACGCGTTCAGCTGGAGTAAATGTAATATTTATAATCTCTCGTAAACCTATAACGTGTACAGACTGTACTGTCTTATTATAACTTAAAAAATATACCTGTGACAAAAATTGTAATATTAGAAAAAACATAGAAGCTTCGCTTTCATCAAGCGTCTCTCAGCATCACTACTTTGTTATTAATTTTCAGACGAGTGACATATCCTTGTAATAGATACAAGTTCAAAAATATTTTAGAATCTTCAATTTTCTTCCATCTATGCTATAAAAAGTGGATGCAAGTACCGTAATGGCTTCGCGTCAAGCAATTAGTGTCTATCAGCCGCTCGCTGTACGGAGAAGCTGGAATTTGATGCGTCGTTTTCAGCGATATTGGCTCTTAAAACTTTAAACTTACATTGTGATTTAATTTGTTAAAGTTTAAATGTTCTAGGCGTCAATATTGTAGATTTATCATTTTACGAGGCAACTCGACGTTACTTTACTTTGGGTACCTACTTCAAGTAAATGTGTTTAATAATGAAACTAAAGCAGATGAATCTGAGTATGGAATATTTTTTTGTAAATATTAGTGTTACATTTATTTTTACTTTTTCAGGATATAGTCTGTCTGCCAATCTGATAAGTATATCTCTAAAATGACTGAACAGATTTAGATGTTTCTGGGCATATTTGGAACTCGTCATAATCTATACTACTACTACTGATACTTTTCAACCCGCAAATTGGATCTGTTCTGGCGAAGTTTCCAAAGCAAAGTGTGAGCAGGGTACTAGTAAACAAATAATTATTACAATCCTTATTGTTCCACTGCTGGGCTCAGGTCTCCTCTCACAATGAGAGGGTTAAGGCCATAGTCCACCACGCTGACCAAGTGGGGATTGGCAGATTTCACACACTTTTGATTGGGTTACCTCACGATGTTTTCCTTCACTAAAGCAAGTGGTAATTAGATAAACTCTGGAATTCAAACTTAACTTTGATGAAAGTAATTATATAAGGTAAATTCGAGTATATATAACCAACATTAAAAATACGGGACAGTATACTAATTTCGTCTAATTAATAGACACCGCTAAATTCATGGTTAGAAGACAGGACATCCAGTTAAATAACCTAATTAGATCATCGCATTTATTTCAAAAACTTAATCAGATACATTTTATTAAGATACTCTGTTAGCTTAATTCATGAATCATACATGAACTTATGCATAATATAATGACAATACCCAGGAAATTTAATGTAAAATTCGTGCAAAGTTAAATTTTAAAGTCAGCTGTAAATCATTGTACAAGAAATTTGTCTAATATATAATTTTTTAAACCACAATATGGGTCAAACCAGTATTAGTTTGGGTGAGGAAGATAGCGAGTCATTATAGTTGAAACGACTTCGTAACCACTGAAGTCACTATCAGAATGTCAACAGGCGAAAATAAGCATATTACGGAATTGCCTCAGAGGAGTGGAAACCATTTAAGTCGCACTGTTTTCGTCCCCTCGCTCTAAAAGTTTACCTTCATTCACACCGTACTGCTTTGCTGCTATATTTTTCAATATTAACTGAATTCCTAATTAAATTACATTCAAGACAATATATTGAAAATTACCCATTGCTTTTAGGGAGCAATTTTCGATTTGCAATCTGAGTTGAATTGAGTTTTTAGTTGTGTATTTAATAGCGAGATTATCTTATGGGTTTCAGAATAATCGCCCTTTTTATAAAAAAACCTGTTTGAAAGAGTTGATGTCTATCAAGTTTAATATTTTAAGTAGTCAGATTCTTACGTTCATTGCATTTTCGTTTTTTCCTTATTAGTTTATTACGTGTAAAATGGTGATTTCTGTACTACCAAATTAAATATTAAACGTTTTGCTCTGATATGATTATATCTTTAACTAAAAAATTAAAACATTGTTTTGATGATGATCGCTGATTACGAAACTTTTTACATTGAAGAATTTTATAAAATTTAAAAGACAAGATTGGTCGATACAAATATTATGTGTGGAACAATGAAAGAAATCGTATCTTTTTTTTTGTATCTTCAATCTATGCCATGCCTTTTAAAGCAATCGAGAATCCCTCTGAGATAACATTGGAGACGAACACAAATACTTCTCAGCCAAGCAAACATCGGTCTCCATTGTGGGGTATTCCATAACGTTCACGTTCGGTTACAAAGTTTATTGACAGTTCAGCATGTTGCACAACATGTAACATGTTTTATTTTCAAATTTGCATTTAAGTTGCCTAGCGTCGATTAAAGCTGTAAAAATGTCTCCATTGATTCAAAAAATTTTCATGATTGATTTATCATTAAGTTTATTTTATAGATATTTCAAGTTTATTTAACAATAAATGCCCCTTCCGATCGTGATTCATATTTGTAAAAAAACTCAAAATGTTGTTACAAAAGAACTGCAAATTTAAGTATAACCCGTCTATCATGCAAATGTCATGAAATCTTTTGTTTATTGTATATATCTTTTCTTTTATCTTATAAACTTCTTTTATTATATGTAAATTATCTAATATATTCGCAGATCGGTAAAAAGTGAATAGACCGTCTATTGTACAATCACATTTTTATTTCGATGTTTGTGTCATTGGTGTACAATAAAAAAAATGTATCTGTCATTCATCAATATATATGTTAACATTTACACTTCAGTGTGATATTGTCCACACAACTCTCCCTCGGCAGCTCTAGGTTAACCCGTCGCCATCCCAGAAAGCATAATGGTGGTCTGAGATTAAACTGAAGTTTTAATTAGTTGCAATAGTAGAATTGGAAAAGTGTGGACAGTTCGAGATGTGCCCAGTTTGAATTGGAAACGCCGTTCTATGTCATTAGTGGTGCAAAACATTTGAATACCAAATGTTTGGCTCGGGAAAAAGTGAAACGTTATTTTATTCTAAAGAAGTTTTGAACAAAATTCAGATACATAATTTATATGTTTCCAAAACGTAAGTTTGGCTAAAGTCCATCCCCGGATCATTGCAAGGCTAAGTATTTTTTGTTAGTTGAACAGGATGACGATTATTCCATGAGGCTTCTCCAATTTGTACATGTCTTCGGAAGAGAGCGAAAATCAGCGACTCCGAAGTTCTTTCAATTAAAATTAGAAAATGACTCAGGCAACTTACATGACACAAACATCTTATAAAGTTTTTTCTTAGGGGGAAAATCTTAAGAACATAGGGTTAAAGTGGAATGAAAACAATCAGAAACTAAAACACCCCATAATCTATCATTCTTACAAAGCAGAACATTCTGGGGTTGAAAAACGAGTACAAGCAGTCGGTAACCCTAACCGTGTTCGGAACCCCATGGACACATTTTGAACTCCTGGAACCTCAATCGTAAATCAAATGCGACGGAGCTAAGTGACACGTGAAGGTAATCTACGTAACTGTCAGTTCTCGTCATGGACGATGCGGTGACAAAGAGTGACGCTCGTCACTACGAACTAGAACTGTTCTCACGTTGATAATATCCTATTATGTACGTAGGTGGATAAGTACATTTGCATACAAGAATATAATGGATAGATTTAACGTAAAGATATTTAGCTTATCTAAACTGGTATTTATAGCTATTGAGCCCTACTTTTTGTTACAATTTCATTAAGTTCGACAAATGTCGCATGAAATACGTTTTTTTATCGCACCATAAGTACCGATATTTTAAATAATATTAAACATGGCCTGAAATACTCTTCTTGAACCAGTTCATTTCATAATAGAAACACTGCCATAATTGGTCTGATATGATAATTAAGTGTTAATGCTATAAAAGGCAGTATATGCGCGTTTCAGTTTTAATTATCCAGAAATTCAAAACTGAGTAACCTACGTACAGTCAAATTGTTTACGTCCGAAGTTGTACCTTCAATTATAATGTATTTAATTTCTTGGTTCTATTTCATCTATAATGAAACGATTAGATATATTTGTACTTTTGGCAAATTGCGGCGATCCATCTCATTTTCGTCATTTATTTATATTTTATTTATGGTATCGTTTCGAAAATTGGTGAAAAAAATTGGTGTCATAAAATTTACGAAATATTAATATTAATAAACACGACACAAATACTCTACATTCCGAATTCACGACCACAATACGATACGAACCGTGATATCGAATTTTATCAAACTAAACAGAATAAGCCAATTCGGGGTAAAATTAAATTCCAAATGCACTGGAAACGAATAGAAATGGAGCGATTATGATCCACGTGCAAGTTATGGGTTTTGGATAGTTTGTGGTGACATATCGGCGAAATATGGATGCATTTTAACATTATATGATATTCTTGTCATTGCATTGGCACATTGCAGATGGAGAGGTCTGAAAATAAAAAGACAATATAGTTGTACTGTCGGCATTTCTTCAATAACTGATGGAGGGTTCAATCCCGTTAAAGAAACAAGATTTCCTTTTTTCATTTAAATCTATATTAAGATGAAACGGCACTTCCTGTATTTTAAAATTTGTTGAAATGCTTCTGTTCCTATAAAACTAAAGTAGTTTAATCTTAAACCTAAAGTTTTTAGAAATTAAATCCAATTAGTTTTTAGAATTTTAAAAATTAAAATAAAGTTCTTGAAAATTGGCAACTAACCATTTTCGATCCTTCTTAGAAAATTAATGGAGTTACACTCTCTTAATTAATAGATTCAATAGCCCAGTGGGTGGTGATCCTGCCTGGCGAGCGAGGGTACCGGATTAGTTTCCCGACCGGGGCAAACACATACCACTCGCAACAGGAAATCCTACGGCGGGGGTACGACTGTGTGAACATATTATATATATTCTTAGCAAAAACGAGACTAAATAAATAAAAATAAGAAATTAATTAAGATCACGAGTATTTTAAACGGTGAAATTTATAAATCACGAAATAGAAAATCAAGCAGACTGTTGTAAATAAATTCTAAACAAATATAACACGAAATGGAATTGACTATTCAAACAGGCAGAGCTTCCTCTTAACACATTCACCACAAGTATAAGTGTGTCAAGGCGAACGCTCATCGTCTTATATAGGTGCTTGGCGGTGACTGTCCGCCATCCCCTCCTCTTAACGGATGTGACGTCACTTTGCTGCTAACACGGCCTCTCCTGACACCCTGACGTCCCCGTCAGGAGCAGATGGTCCCCTTAGCAGAACGAGACGTTTGATTGGTCTGCACAATCAAAGAAAGCAGCGCATTCTTCTGGAGTCATTCACCCTTCCAGAGCACCATGAACTGTTTTACGTTTTTAGGTTCTGCGGATTCAATTAGTGCTTTAATTTTATCTTGACTCGGCCTAACCTGACCTTGATATACTCAATACAGATATACTCAATTTACGTGTACAAAAACGAAAATTTAGAACATCGTCGGTATACACCAGAATTTCACCAGACTCGAGCACCTACAAAATTGTATTAATCGGGATTGATGATCACTTCAGGACGACTAATCATCAAAGTAAAGTTTTCGAGCACACTGGGAAAAAGCGTCCGACTTTCTCTAAGGTAAGTCAATCCGTATCTCATACCAAGGGACCCGACCATTTAGGATAACGTATCTGATGCACTCCAAGATAAACAATTATCCCAGACTTAGAGTCCCCCTTGGGAAAACTTGTCCGATGCACTCCAAGACACAGTTAACCCAAACCCAAATTCTTTACAGGATAACCATTGTCCGATGCACTCCAAGACAATTGGATATCCTGGACCTAGAGTCCCCCTTAAGATAACTACTGTCCGATGCACTCCAAGACATAGTTATCCTAAGCCTAAAATTCTCTACAGGATAACCATTGTCCTATGCACTCCAAGACAATTGGATATCCTGGACCTAGAGTCCCCCTTAAGATAACTACTGTCCGATGCAGTCCAAGACATAGTGCTCCTAAGCCTAAAATTCTCTACAGGATAATCACTTGTCCCATACACTCCAAGACAACTGGATATCCCCGACCTAGAGTCCCCCTTAAGATAACTACTGTCCGATGCACTCCAAGGCATAGTTATCCTAAGCCTAAAATTCTCTACAGGATAACCACTTGTCCGATACACTCCAAGACAACTGGATATCCTCGACCTAGAGTCCCCCTTAAGACAACTACTGTCCGATGCACTCCAAGACATAGTTATCCCCGGCCTAGGGCCTCGGCTAATAAAGTAGCGCGTCCGATGCACTCCAAGACAAATCTCATCAAAATTAAAAAGTGGATTCGACTTCCCGACCACCAATGCCTTTATAAACTCTAAAAGCAGGTTTGTGAGCACATCCAAAATAATTTAATAAAGATGTAGAAATCCACACAACTACATCA
>PDGT01000105.1:376923-392742 GCA_003671415.1 Megathymus violae | reverse complement strand
TAGAAGGCGCTGCTGTGGTGTTGATGCCGCCCGTATCTTGCGAGCCAGGACGGAGATCTCAGAGATGTCGACGTTACGGATGACGTCGTAGACGAGCTTCATGTCGTCGGCTAGGGAGGAATTGCCCTCTGTCTGCGCGGTGTTGCTAACGCGCGGTTCGGCCTGTTTCGGGACGCGCGGGGCGGCCGGGGCGGGTCGGGGAGCAGCTACAGGTATCGTGGTCTTGTCTGTACGTCTCCGAGAGTTAAAATGTTCGGGTCTAGGCGGAGCGACAGGCGCCCTCAGAGGAGGGAAGTTCGCGTCGGTGTTCGGCGGAGGGCCGGATTGGATATTTCTCCAGGACTTCCAAGCGGCAGTCCTGAATGGGATAGGTCGGGGAGCTCGAGGGCAGCCACGGTAGTTGGCCGGGTGGCCGGCTTGGCCGCAGAGAACGCAGGCCGGAGGCGACTCTGAGTCGCGTGTGCGCGAGCACTCTTTGGTGCTGTGGGGCTCCAGGCACTTAACGCACCTGGGGTTGGCGGAGCAGTTCGCCGCTGCGTGGCCGTAAAGCTGGCAGCGATGGCATTGACCGGGGAAGCCGCGTCTAATCGGGGGCTCTACTTTAATGAAGGAGAGACCACAGATGGTCAAGTCGGCCCGGAAGATGTTCCGGGACTCGGGCGTGTTGGACAAAATGGCAAGAGCCAGTGGATACTGTCTACCTTGTGCGACTAAATCGGCAAGGATAGCTTCATTAGGAAGCTCAAATGGGACTCCAAGTAGAACGGCTCGCACCTTGCGCTCTTCCGGAAGAGCGTAGGTGTGGTATGGGATTTTATTTAAAGTGAGAAGCCTCGTAAGGGCACGGAAAACCTCAGTACTTGGGGAAGTTACTTTGACTGTTTGGCCCACTACTTGAGCGTGAGTGTAAAATACTTTGCTGTCGGCGCACAGCTGGGTGACTTTGAGCCACATAGACTTGTCCCGGACAAATACCGGTGGCGGGGCCTTGACTTTGGGAGGGACGGGTGAGCATCGGGATGCAGGTTTGGTAGGAGGGAATTGTTTGGACGAGGACGGGGCGCTGGTCTCAATGGACATGAGCGGGACTGGTTGTAAGGGAAGGGAAGGTTTACCCTCTGCGGACGCCTTCGCGGCGCGTTTTGTTAGGCGCTTCGTGCGCTTGGACTCGACCGGCTGGAAGGCCTGATCGTCGGACTGCGACGGCGTGACGGTACCGTCGTCGGATAACCCTAGCGAGCCATCGGACTCGATCGGACATTTACGCGACGAGATTGAGTGAGCGTCGGAGAATTCGACGTCGTGGGCCGGTGAGGCGTCAGGGGACGCGGGTGAGTCAGTCTGTGCTGTCTGTTGTAGAACCTGGATAATTGCGGCCTCATCGAGGGGCGCTTTGAGGAACGGAGTCAGGGCTCCGAGGATACGACGGACGAGACCTATCTCGGATGGATTCATCCTCCTAACAATCCTCCCTGCCGCGGCAGGGAGAGACTCGAGAAGGAAACAACAGAATCTAAAAAAAAGATGGAATGAGCGAGACTACGAAAACAGTGACTATCCCTAGCGGAAAAAGCCACTAACCGTCACCCTGGGAAGGCCCAGTGCAGTGGGATCGGGTCTCCGGTTTCTCTCAGTCCGAGAGGACTGAGAAGCGCACCGGGTCAACGCTAGTTGGTTTCGTTGTCACCGTTAGGTATCCACCAACTCAAACGCGAACGGAAACTTAGTTGATGCCAACACAAAATAACACTAAAAGGCAACAAATAAGTCGCGGTCGATGCGGTATCGACGGCACAGAAATGCAGTCGAAAAATGAGATGACTTACTCGAGAGTATGTCGGAGGGGTCCGTCTGCTACGGGAGCAGAAACGGAAATGTGTCAAGACGAGCGCTCATCGTCTTATATAGGTGCTTGGCGGTGACTGTCCGCCATCCCCTCCTCTTAACGGATGTGACGTCACTTTGCTGCTAACAATATTTTATTATATTTACTGTGATGTCACGGCACCAGGTACCTTTTGAAAGATTGCCCCCTCGAAAAAAAGAATTCAATGACCGTTATTTAGGATCAAACATTTATCTATCACGTTTTTTTCACGAAAGTGATGACAAGAATAACTTTGTACGAGTTAAAAACATGTGGAGAAAAAATATTAATTCGTTTGTGGTCTTATTCATTTACCGACTAGGGTCAGCGAATCGAATGACTTCAATATACGTAGTTGGCCAACTTCCAACACATCGTCTTTTGAGTTGATTGAAAAGACTATGTCCGTTTGTGTGGGGTAAAGAAGAATATGTTGTTTATTTGCTTTTGTATTTATACTTATAGTAACGGTACCATCCGACTTCATTCTGGTTGAACAATTATTTATATATACATGATGATTTAAAAATTTAATTAGGTCTACTGATATTTTATATAACCTACCATATGCGCGATCGCGTGTTCTCACTACATACCAATTTGCATAAGTTCGGCCGAGCCGTTCTTGAGTTACAACGGGACATACAGACAGACGCAACAATTTTTAAAATGGTCAAATTGATGACATTGAGTCACAAAATAATATTTATCATGAAATTTGACAAAAAATAGAATATACATATATTGTTTGTCTACAATACAGTTTTATAGTAATATAGATTTGATAATAGAACATTTATTATAAGTACTTTATAATTGTCTATATTAATCCTTTTTTACGTGAATAGTGACAACGGAGCAGACCAGCCACCTGATGGTAAGTGGTCACCGTCGCTGAAGGACACGTTGCCTACTGAAAATAAAGCGGAAGACGGGGGAAAGAGATTTCGAACTTACGAAAGATTTAATACGTTGACGGAATGAAAATAAGGCAACTGTATTTTAAATTTATTCTTATAACATTATTAAAATTTATTTACAAAGAAACGTTAAAACAATATGATTATTGTTACATAAATGTAATATTACAATAATCTGCATAATTGTTACTGCGTAATGGTTTTATAGAGGTTTAATAATAATAACCATCCTGCAAGTAGTTTTTCATAATATTAATTAATTGCGATAAGTATTCCATAGACTTTAAATAATAACAAACAAAAAAAAAAAAATTAATGGTAACTTGAAATGTCACTTATTTATTCGTGTTCATGCAAATACACATGATTAATAATTAAGTTAAAACTTTATTAATCTGTAATCAACCGTAAAACATGTGCATACCTCCTAAAGAAATTCAGCACCTTAAATATCTGTGTTTTATAAATTCTAAGTTTATGTGTTCGCTCTCTTGCCTAAGCGCGCTCATAACAAATAGAGATTATCGGATGTACATCTACTTTATTAAAAAGACGAAAAGAAAGATAATTAATGGACTAGTTTTTGGTCAAGGTAAACGATTAGTCGCAAAAATTCATAACACGGCCCTTTATAGGGTTGGTTCTTCAAGAGTTCGTGTGAACCGAGGGAATTACAAAACTTAAGTTGTTAACCGCGGACGTGACTTTCTTCTCTATGATAACAAGGCGAGCTATACACAAGTACCTTATACATAATTTAATGTATAATATACGCATTATTTAAAATATTTGTGAAGGGAAACCTAAAATAATTTTATTAATGTTTATGAATGTAACAAGTAGTGAATTAATTGAATAAATTAGAAAACAATAAATAATTAAATTATTACAGTATTATTATTACTACAGTCAGTAATATTGTGTCACATGAACACAATACTTTATTATTTAAGTAGAGAGAAAATAACATAAGCAACATAGCATAATTTTGTAGGTACGTAAAAAGAATTTTCGAAAAAGCAATCAGTTTATAATATGAATAAAACAATACCAGGGCCGAATCCATTCAACTGAATATGATATGAAAATTTATGTGTACGTAGGCATTGTCATTATCATATAAGTGACGTTAGGCATTTAACAGGTATCAGGTATTCGCGTCCTTTTAACTTGTAGATACGTGAAATGGAATTTGGAAATAACAAATATATCTAAAATAATAATAATATTAAAGCTATAACAGAGTGGAATCTGTATATTGAATATTATTTGAAAATTTAAGTATAATTAGGTTTTGTAATCGTCATATTCGTCATATAATACGTATCAGGCGTAAAGCTCAGAAAGGATTTAGACCATGATAAATATATTTGTAACTTTTGTTATGGATCATAATCTAGCAGAATTTTCCTCTCGAGGGAAAGATCTGGTCGCACGGAACAGGAAATATTTGTATGGACAGTCTGTTAATGAGTAGATTTAGCAAAAATATTTTTGTAACAGCTACAATTAATAACTGCGTGTCTTATCAGTTAAAACCGGAAAGTCTTGCATAAAAGGAATAAAAAACAAGAAATTTTAAAAGCCAATAAGTTGGCTACTGTATCTATTGTGTAATTAATTTTCTTCTCATTCTTAATGTTTTGTTCTTAGACTGGTAAATAGGTAAATAAACAAATAGATCATAATCAATTAAATGTTTTACCAAACAATATCAATACAAACTTTACAATGGCACACACTTGTTTTTATAACAATTAGACTTAAAAGTTAAATAAGCACTTAATGATCATCGATGTTATGATAATTTGTGATTATTTCTTAGAACTCGTTTTAATACCTTTCCAGAAAAATTCCTTGGTAGATCATCCATAAATTCTATTTCTTTTTTTCGTTTGTATTCTGCTACCTGTTTATCGACAAATTCTTTAATATTGCTACATGTTGTTTTGTGCCCCTCTTTTAGAACTACAAAAGCTTTAGACACTTCACCTTTTTTATCATCAGGTATGCCGACGACTGCTGCATCTAAAATATCTGAATGTTCTTATAATATATTTTCTACTTCTGCCGGTGGCACTTGATAACCATTTATCTGAAAGCAGAATAATAAGAAATAAAATTTAGATATCGTTTTGTAAGTAATTAATTTACGAGTGACTTGCGTAGTCTAGCAATCTCTTGTAAATATTGTGTTTTATGTTGACTTCTGCAATGAGTATTTTGTGATATTTTTGTTATGTATTCACACGGTTTTAAAGAACGTTAGTAAATTGTACCGATTATATCTGTCAGTAGTTTTCAACAACCTTAAGTGCTACTTTCGGGATGATTAATGAAACTTCTTATGTAGTGCCTACGTGTGCAATTTATACCCAAATGAAATTTAAGAGAGTACAAAAACCAAATGTTTGTAATAAAATACTGTTAAGGACGTCAATCTTAGATCGTGTGTTTTTAAGAGGTTTTGAAAATGGAAGGTTATGAGCAAAGTTAAGTACTTATAATGAATAGCAAACTGTTTGGTCCGCACTTTACACTAGATTTGATTTTTTAATCTTTGTGAATGTAATGTTTCAAATATAAATAGAAAACAAAATAACAATTATCATTTAACATACTTTTATGATACCCTTGATTCTATCAATTATGATTACGCACCATCACTGTTAATTGAAACCATATCACCAGATCTAAACCAACTGTCATCAGTAATTGCGTCTTTAGTAGCTTCAGGATTATATTTGTATCCTTTCATTACTGGTGGACCGCGAATATATAGTTCACCGACCTGTTAATTAATTGTAATTATTACTTGCTTTATTAATAATTTATTATTGATTGTTTTGTATTTTATTTATATACTTTTAACCTAAACAAAACTAATATTACCGAAATAGAACTCAAAACAATAGTTGTTACAATTTTTGTTTGTTTGTCTGTATATCTGTTTTTCTGTGCGTTTGTTCACGCTAATCTCAGATATGGCTTAACCGAATTCATTCTGTTTTTCACTAATGTATTGCAGCAAGCATCACTTAATACTTAAAGTTTGTTTCATTGCAATCCGTCTATAAATAAAACAGTTATACATAACATTGAAATTTGTAATTCATTAAACGAGAAAAACTTAAAACAGTGAAGGTGCTATTTCTACGTATCAGGCGTAATTTTTCTGAAGCGAAGCAAGGGCCGTTTGCTACTTACAAAATACGTTTTTATAGTATCAGAAATTACAGTGCAGCAATTTATTGTTATTATTTCAAGAAAAGAATACACAACAAAACAAAACTTAGAATAATTAATTAATTAACTTATTTTCTTATAATAATTATTAGGCAACAGTTTTGGGAAATGAAACTGATGATGATGATTCATGAAATTGAGCAGTTTATGTGTCTTACCTCACCGGGGCCTAAATTCCGGCCATTACACCCAACGACTCTTAATTGACTGTTAGGAAGAGCAAAGCCCACGGTAATATAATCACGGAAACTTTGTACCGATATAGTTACAAGTGGAGATACTTCTATCAGTCCACAAACTTGTATAAAATCCAAATTCGGTTGTAAAATAGACGCTGTGCATTTTAATTTAATTCACATAATTATGTTTGTACTATGATTAAATTGTAATTGCTATGATTTAATTGAATTTGGAATTTGGAAGGGCAAAATCTGTTAAAATACATATGTTTATAAAAATTAGGTAGTGTATTAATTGCTGTAGATGTTTATTTTATATTCGGCTGCGAAATAGAGAATATATATTATAAGTCAGAGGTTTCAGTTCAATGCTTCAGAGATGTAGTACCTCAATCATGAAATTTTCAATGAATTGAAATGAATGAATGAATATGAAATCACTTTAATTTATCAGTACACTTATATTGTTTCCAGTAAAGAAGCAAGCTGGCATTTTCCGAAAACTTTTATTTCTGGTTGTGCATAACTATGTGAAGTTTGAACTTCTCGATAATAATAAAATTAAAATAAGGTTTTTTATATAACATAATCGAAAGTATTGAATACCAGAAAGTCCAAAATTCTTTGTACGTCCGATTTTATTAAAGGCGCTGCGCCACATTTAATCTGGTTATTGAGATTAAATGTACTTTCTTTACATTGCCACGAAAGTCACTAAAATTTAACCATAAAAATGTAGAAGAATAAGAAGTCAATAATTTTATAATTCTATCTAGAAGTGGTTTTTATGAGATAGGTAACCAATCGTATAACATAAAGACAATTTTATAAACAAGGGCAGTTTTTTGATATACTGAGTTCAAAGTAGTACTGTATAGTATATCAAACACATACCAAGCCACTCAGAAAGTTTAGCAAAATAATTATATATTTTTTATGTTAATAGTCGACAAACGAGCAGACGAGCCACTTGATGGTAAGTGGTCACCGTCGCCCATGGACATCAACAAGACCAAAGGTATCACTGATGCGTTGTCAGCCAGGAAATGAGAAGAAGGTTAGAAAGCAAGACTGGCTCTCAATAATAGTATAAGATAGTATAAGCATATGGCAGTGCATTGTATTTTTTAATAAATGTGGTTATTTAGAAGCAAAAATGCGAATGTTTTAATTTTAAAAATGTTTTCATGATGTTCAAATGTTTTGATGATTTAATGATTTTATAACAGAATATAACAGCGGTTTGTGGATACAGACCATTCTAGGGTAACCACGAAATATTGTATACGGACACATTCGATAACTTTTAACAGATTGTGAAAGATGTGTTCGGTTCTTGACGGAAGAAAACGAGATGGCAATAGACGGATACGTATAAAAATTAATAAGCAAATAGAGGGATACGTATAACAAATTAATAATAAACAAATAAATAAAAATAATTAAATAATATAAATCCAGACACGTTTATAATATTCTATACGAGCACCTGTCAATTTGAAGTAAAGTGTGCATCGAAGTTTATGAGCAAGTCGACAATGTATGACATAATTGCTTAATTTGAAACAGCTTTTTTATCAGCGTATTTACGATGTTATTCTCGGTGATGAAACAAAATTCAAATCTAAACGTTTATCAATATAAACCAGGCGCCAGTGGAAATAAAATAATGACATTGCCGAAATAAATACACTTCTTATCTCCGAATGAAGCGCTATCTGAGGTACACTGGAATAATTGTTTTAAATTGGTATAACGGTCCTTTGAAATTATTAATATAACGAAATAAAAAAAATTGTTATATAATTTTATATTTTAGATTTTGCAAAATTTTCTGAGTGCCCCATATATTTAACCTCAAACACACAATGTCGATGATTAAATGATGCATAAGCAATGCACCTCAATCTAATGGAAAGATTCATAGTGCAAATGGTTTTTACTCCGTTAAAGTTTTGTATCGTATCGTATCGTATCGTATATATCGTTTTCTAAATTGAGTTTTAAATAACTAACAGTAATTTCAATTCACTTTTATTACTCGTTCCAATATAACCATTTCGTTTATATGTCAACGCGTGTATTAACAACAAAAAACGGTGTGTTTGACGACAAATGACTAAAATCATTTAACGTACCCAGAGCAGGCACTACATATAATAAATGATTTCTGTAATTCGTCAGAACGTTTAACAAAGTTTTCAGTTGGAACTTAGGTAGTATAACAGTTTTTGTACCAGATGCTAGTTTATGGAGCAGAACTACCGATGAGCCATAAATGTGGTAAAATGGAAGCACTGCTATGACTGTATTTTGATGTTGACCTGAAATTATTATTTTTGGCTTAACTACTTTTTTTGTTGCGATACGTACATAACTAAGTTGGAATACATAGTCGTGACTTATGCAGATGTTTCAAATTCAAATTCAAAATCATTTAATCATATAGGTATTCAGTAAATACACTTATGAACGTCATTTTTTACTTCACCACCGTTTCGAAAAGGTGCTTTAACAATGAGGAGAAGAAACGGCGAAAGAAACTCCTGTGCGGAACTGGTTTCGACACTAATTTTGTCCAGGCATCCTTGTCATTCATGTACTCATCTATACTTTAAATCACAGTATCGTTTATATCACAGTATCCATTATACAAAAGGAAACTATACTTACTTGTCGTTTGAATATAATGACTCAACACCTCTACTTCTTGTTGTGAAAAATTAGCAACAATGTTTCTGTTCGTGAGTTCTACCCCTTTTAGCAATCCTGTAGTACTCGAATAAAGTAAAAAAACCGTATCACCTGGTTCTGTTACAGCATTTTTCAAGATATCATTATGTACTTTATCATTGTTAATGAATTATTTAAAGGATATGGTATCGTCAGGCAGATATTCGGCTGTTGCATAAGATTTTTGGATAATTATTGGTTGAAATAAAAAAGTAATATTAATTCAGGAATACTTTAGCATACGTTGATCAATTAAAGATTGGTAATGGAAATTACTCATCATATTTTAGACTAAAAATGGATGAATTTGTGTAATTAAGAAAATAGATTGTTTGAATTATAATAAATATGTTTTGTCATACAAATGTATTTAAGCCTAGTTTATTATCTGTAAGGGTTATCACTTTCAACCAATGTCTTTAGTTATTTATTTTTCGTTATTTATTTTTTCTTCTGTAGTATCCAGAAAGTTAATTTTGAGCAAGGGTTAAACAATTATTTTTCTATTTATATTTAAGAAGTCTTATGTGATTAATTTGAAACTTATAGCGAAATTAAAATTTTGGCATAAATATAAATACTCTATTCTATCTCGGTAGAAAACAAGTGTTCAAAAATGTGTGTCCCAACTGTTTATAATATATATTTGTTACTTATTTATGCATTTTTTTTATGCCTTGGGCATGCAAACGAGCAGACGGGTCACCTGATGGTAAGTGTTCACTGCCGCCCATGGACACTAGCAACACCAGGGGCATCACCAATGCGTTGCCGGTCTCGAAGGAAATTATAGACCCGCTTCTTGAAGGATCCCATGTCATAGCTTGGAGGAAACACCGATGCAGAAGTTCGTTCCATAGTTTATACGTGCGTGGTAGAAAGCTGCGTGAGAACCGAACTGTGGACGAATGCCAGGTATCCAGGTGGTGTTGATGGAACCTGGTACTCCGTGATGTGCGGTGACGAAAATTAACCGCAGGGATTAAATCAAACAGTTCTTCAGAACATTCCCCATTATACAGACCATATATAGACTTACTTGTTTTATGACTGGGGTTGATTGTAATAACTACAGCGCCTGCTTGTATAGAACCTATCACGGCTATCGGAAATTTCAATTCATTGTACATCATTATACTCGTAGCTACAACGTCGCCATCTTTTATCTGAAAACGTGTGCGTAACGTTGCCGCAAATTGTATTTGCAAATATTCGTACAGTTGCTTGTAAGTAAGCGATAGATTTGTGATGCCACAGAACTGCAATATAAAGTAAAATAAAAACTGTATAAATGTCTAGGACCATTTGGTTCATCAATATTCCGTATAAACAACTTGTAACAAAAAATACCAAAGTAATTAGATTTCTTAGTGGTACTAGTAAATATGCATGATGTCCATCTGGTACGAAGTATCTCTCGCTAAATGTGACCATGTGTAGGCAAATTCGAATAGGATTTCGTCTCAAATATTAAAGTTAAATAATTATCTTATTACTATTACATATTTCCTTTTTTAAAAATATATCTTATAGTATTTATAAAGAAATTAATATAAACTATTATTATTAATTAGGAAATCGAGTAGTAATCATTAATTATTATGTTCTAAAAATAAATGACTCGCGTCAATTCATAACATAATATTAAAGATAAATTAAAAAGTGTAAACATGGTTAATAAATAATAATAAATTCCGTTTTCCGAAATTAAAATATGAAGTTGTTTTTGTCAAATCTATCAAAGAACTTTTCACCAGCATCCATACAAATTTTTAAGCGTCAAAAGCAATTCTTCTAATCCATGTAACAAGTATTTGATAGATTGCTCAAAATTTTTTACCACATCTTCTAATGGTGAAACCTGTGTATCGACGAGATTATATTTTTTAATAAAAAAAAACTTACACATGGTACCAACCTATAGCTGTAAGTAAATTTACATAAACGTTTAGCTACTTCTAGGAAGTTAATTAGTCCTCAAGTTTTGAACGCTGAGTGGGTGAACGAGTTGTTATGGTAAGGTTGTTATGATAAGAGCTTTAGGGGTTCCGTATTCGGTCACTTGTTACTTTATAGGAGTTTAGATTTCTGACAAGCATTTATTAGTATTTAATACGATTTTGACGTTAAAAATCCAAGACTGCCTGTTTGAAATTCAGGAATCATTTTGCGGCATCATTTCCCGCTGGACTGCATCAGTGAGGTTGTGCATAATATTAAATTGAAAACTCTGTCAGTAAGGGCATTTTTCAACATTCCTGGTGTAAGTACATGAATGAAATATGAATGTACTACATGTTTTACCAATTTTTTTATGTGAATAATCGAGAAAGGAGCAGACGAGCCACATGCCGGTAAGTGGTTACCGTTGTCCATGGACATTAGTAACTAATGCGTTTTTAGCCGAGCAAGAAAAAGAAAAAAGAAGGTATTTTCACAAATATTACATTAACGTTGGGTAAATGTTCGTATGCTGATAGAAAGTTAACCTATCAAAAACACAGCAGCACCACAAATAATCAAACGTAGATAGAACATAGTCAAGAAGAGTATTTGACGAAGGGAATTCACTTGATGTGACGCTATTTTTAATTAACTTCCCCAGGAGTCAAGCTCTAAAGATATACGTCATACCTAGATACTAAAAATTATTTTAATTCCAAATACGTACCACTGCTGTTTTTTATAGCCCATTTATCGAAATTACGCCAAATGTATTCAGGGATCGTTATGTTTGTTATTTCAACATCATTGTAAGGGGAGTTTACAACATAATCTTGTGTCTATACGCTTTTTGACATCACGTTATAAATACACCTTGATAACATTACTACCTTGATTTTTTTTTATTTAAAAATGCATGGTAACAGCAGAATAGCAGACGAAAAACTTTTCTAATCGTTAACATCGTAAATATTATCTTTGCACCGCTGGCTCACAAGATTAGAGCTCTTTTTATACTTTCGTAAGAACCCAGTATCGTAGATCGGGAATAACTTAGGACGAAGCTCGGATGACAGTTTGTAAGTACGTAGCAAAATAGGTCATGAAAATTGGACCGTTGTGGATTGCCACAAATCCAGACAATAGAAAAAGCGGTTCCACAGTAGTCACACACCTTCAAAAATCTCAGGTATGCACGTTTCCATGATCCAAGCAAGAGAAAATTAATTTTTTTGCAGGAAAACAACCTTTAAACCACTAGACTATAATTGCTTTTATTTGAATACACTTGGGTAATACGACTATTATATATGGATTATCAGAGCAATTACTTACTCGCACTGTAATAGTTGCTATAGTTATTGATTTCATTTGTAGAATGAGAAATAATTTTGCGGTATCTCTTTAAATACTACTTTATAACAGCTTACTTTTGCAGAATTTTATAGTTAATATATTTATTTTAGTATGATATACTAGCAGTTGTTGTTGTTAATATTTACATGTAAAAAGGATTTATTTGCGTGAATATGTTAATTAATTAAAGCTCGCTTTAAAAAACCAATACCATAGTAGCATTTCAAAGGTCAAATTCGAAATATTACCAAATAATGAGTTGTTTTTTAATAATTTAAGTGTTATCTAATAACTTGAGTAAATGTGAGTTATTGAAATATAAATCGTAAAGACGTATTGAGTAAATTAGTGGAAGAGAGGTGTAAATTACAGAGGGAATAAAATGAAACAGATCGTTAACAATATGGGCAGATCAATGGAAGAAGAAAGCCAAAGAAGCTTAGATTCGAGAGCTGATGATTTCATATTGTAGTTAAAAAGTAAGCATGGAGAAGTGAACAGATGGATAACGCAGACGTTTAGTAAACTCAGAGTTTTTAATACCTATCTGTATGCTGCAGGCTAGGCGATCTCGGAAAACTGTCCATTATGACCGTAAGAAGTATACGAAGGAGAATTTAACTAATGAGATGCTAGCAGTAAAGAAAAAAGAAGGGAGAAAAGTACAAAAATGATCAGGAATAAAGAAGGAAAAAGATGTACAGGAAATACAAAACTTATCCTAAAATAGACAATTTAATTAAAATAATTACAGAAAGGAGAAGTGAAGAAATGAATTCAGGTAATTCAGGCATGCGAGTTGGTCTACACTAGTATCCACGAGGATTTACTTCAAACATTGAGCAAATAAAACTTTTAGTCCTTGTTACATACAACTGCACTGATTATATACGATGCATCGGTTTGTATAATTAGTTAATTTTGAAACAAGAAAATATTTTTCGTAATATTTGAATTAAGCCACAAATCTTGTGAGTTCTATATTTTTCAGCAAAGTATATTTTTGTACGATTCTTGACAACACTGGTGGCAATAATAACCTAACCAAAGATTAAATATCCTTTTTTCTTTTACTTGTTCATTACCATAGCACGTACTCTTGACAATGTGATCGTGGTCATCATTTGACATTTTTGAGGGCTGATGTAACCCATCTACACATTTACTGTTTAGTAGTTTGGACCGTTTGGTCACTAGAGTTATTTTCCTTTCGTGAAACCTACATGAAGTATATAAAAAGGTAGTTATAATAACTCTGTACAGAAGTTAAGTAATTCTGCTTGACACCAAATTTCTGGAGAATAGTGACAATTCTGCTTTGCTCAGTCTATAAAATGCTGAGCATTCATCTCAAACGTCACATCTCTAGAGTATAATATAATATGTCCTTGTGTAGAGACCGCATCTCTGCAGTGTAAAGAAAAATACAGGTGTATGAACGAGCCGGGTTTTGTAGGTTTAGTTTTGTTTTTATT
This sequence comes from Megathymus violae, assembly GCA_003671415.1. NCBI lineage: Eukaryota > Metazoa > Arthropoda > Insecta > Lepidoptera > Hesperiidae > Megathymus > Megathymus violae. Next base: position 379,022 of record PDGT01000105.1, on the reverse strand, counting down.
TCCTCATATTTCCTTCAGTTTTTCTATTGCTGCCATACATCACTTGATGTGTCTATTGCCAATATTTAAAATGTCTACGCTAATATCTTTAGTATTTATACTTCACAGTCTTCTTTAATCCAAATTAAAGTCTAACGCTCTCCGTTTTAGAGACAGTTCCATATAGCAAGCACTAGTTGCAAAATTATCGTGACTTTTGTTAAAATATGACATTTTTGTGGGTTTAATTTTAAATTTACCTTTTTGAAACAGTAGCAGATGCGAAAAAATGCATGCATAAGTGTAGATATTTCTAAAATACATAAATTATTATTACAAAATTATAAGTAAAGATTAACATGGTATAAAAATTATTTAACATTATAAAATTGCAAATTCGTAATCTCCAATTTTATTAATTTAGATTACTGTATAAAAATTTTGTTAAGTATTATATTTATTCGATGATAAATAACATTAAAATCAAAAAAAAACAAAAATAATTTGTCATTCAAAATAATGATTCTATTTGAGTACCAAATTAATTATTTTAATGAATAATTTTTTGTCGATTTTATTTTATGTATACTACTATATAAATCTTTTGAGTTTCTCTGTATGTCTCGAGAAAACACAAGAACGGCTTGACCGATCCTAATGATAATTGGTATGTAGTGAGAACACGTCTTTATGCAGACGATAGGCTTTATGAAATATCAGTAAATGTAATGATGTGACACTTAATATACAGAAACTGCAGGAGCAGGGAAAGTATGTTTACGTGGAAATTCACAGACATTACCGATCTGGCTTGCATATTTGGTGAAACCCAAACGATGTCCCACGTTACATCGTGCCTTGCGTGCCCTAACATCTTCACGCATGAAGATTTTATGACTGTTTCTGACAATGCTGTCAATGTGGCCACCTTCTGAGCCGCAACAGTATAATGCGTTTGGAATTGAAAAGTAGAAGAATAAGATGTTAATATTAACGTGTTTTTTTGTATGTTATTTCTCGTAACTAAGGATATCACTACCACGCTTCCTTTCTCCTTAGGTATCTAATAATAAAAAATTTGATCGGCGGTTTAGCGGAGCATAAAAGCTATAAAGAAATTTCGCCACTAGTTTTCATCCAACCATCTATCGGCTACGCCTAAAATTCATTCAAATAAGTTAAAAACTTGGTGGAAGATTTTGAATTAGTAGTATAGACATCAAGCTGAAACTTTATAATTGATTGCATTGCTTGCGCTCTACGGTTCTAACTTCTTAAACTTCATGTTACATTAATAAAGACTGTCAGCATATCTCTGGATTATTTTTAAATAAGCGTATTGAGGGATTGGTCCTAAACAACCTAGCTAATGTAAATAAAAACAAATTGTAATATAGTGTGTTGTATTTGTATTATTCATGGATAGGAAATAAATGGAATCGTTTGTCCATAGACCGTAGAAATTTGGTTCTAGCCGAAAATAACTGATTATATTATACTGATTTCATATCATTAAATATTATGAATAAATATAATTCAATGAGAAGTATATTCACTAGTTCTCGGTAATTGTAATATTTCACTATTCAGTCGCAGCAAATAAATTGAATATAATATAACATAGAAGTATTAATAAACGCCAAGGTATGTTTTAAAATCAACACATTTAATTATGTTAAACAATTTAGGTTAATGAAATTTTACATAACATGCATATAAATATAATTAAACTGATTTTATCAAACACCTTTATTTATTACATACATGCTTTAACAGTTAAATAAATTTTTATTATTTTCTAGTAAAACTATAAAAAAATAGACTAAAAATACGGTTGAATAAAAAAAATTTATCAATTTATATACATAACTAGACCCCTGTGGTATAATACCCAAGATGCCACCATCTTGCCAGCAGCAAATACTCTCATGCTTGTACGCTAAGTGACGAAGCTTGCACGTCGCATGTCTAAGCTTTTTTAAATGAAAATGCAACTTTTTTATTATTTTTATATTTATAGTAACAATAGACCGAAGAAATAATTCAAAGCGGAGCGTGGCAACCTGGCTTTATCGACACTTTATTTCCTAAGGCATCAAAGTTTGCTGAACAAGAAACAT
>PDGT01000105.1:322542-368150 GCA_003671415.1 Megathymus violae | reverse complement strand
TAGTTTGGCTGCGACCACACCTAGATAATAGATGCAACTATTCACCTAGACCATATACATCACAGACAACCGAGATCCGAGGAATAACGTTTATCTACCACGCTCTGCATCTGCCAAGAATCGATTCAGAACATTTCCGTTTGCTGGCAGCATCACTAACAATTGAGCTTTAGGAATGCTTATAAAAACACAGAAGCTTAATTTTCATATAGATACAGACCACTATCATAAACATATTTTACGCATTTTCCCTGCATTGAACATATTTCGAAGTTCCGTGTGGTTTACTATCGCACCGGATTTAATCCTATAATCCTGAATGTGATCAACCAATTAGCGTTCGAAATGAATATATATGGTTTCGTTACTTGTTTTGTTACTATTGAGATCTCATCTCTTTTTTGGAATTCCCAGTACTTCACGTATTGCACCTTTTCATTCACATTTCAATTGATTTTTACTTATATTAACAAAGTGATCCAATTAGGCATGTAAACTGCAAATAAATGAGTTATAAATTTGAAGGGTTCATTTTTGAGTGTAAATTAGAAAAACGAGTTCATATACCTCGTGTTATATATCAAATTAAATCATGTTATATACTCGTTTGAAAGACTTCGTTATAAAATACATATATTTATGACACATTTTATTACGTACATCGTTTAAAAATTTGGTTTTGTCGGACAGACAGACAGACACGGTGAATGGTTAAACTTAGGATATATATATACGGAACCGTCGTATAGTATATGGAACCTTAAAACTCGTTACCATCTCTATCTTTATTAATCAGTGTAGCGGTTTCGGTGGAGCTACGTTAAATTACGTTTAGTTATAGATCTACGTAATTCACGCCTATTATCACTAACTCGTAATTAATGTTCATTGAGCAAATGAATGCAGTAATTACCAACCAAGTTACGCTTTAGTTATAATATCCATTTTGACTTTAATGTTACATTAAAATGAGAATATAAGCGATTTCCACATGATGGAATATCTAATCATAGTACGCGGATTTCCTATTTAGAATCTTTTCAGATCATATAGTTATTAGTTTTGTTGGAAAAACTTTGCTTCTGCTTTGATGTACCTGTATTTTGAGATTTAGGTCCTAGGACCATAGATCGTTTCGTTAAATTTAACCATTCAGTTTCCTTAAATTTATGTCAAAGACGTTTGAAGTGTACTGAACGGTCAGATCTTTGAACAATATTATTCAATAGAAAGCTTTTTATAAAAATTAAACCGACTTCTTTAGTATCATACTAATATTATAAAAGAGAGTACGAATTTTATGAGTTTGTGTGCATTGTGGGACAGCCTCAGAAATGTTTATTATGATCCAAACTTGTTCCTTTATCACTTTTATATTATTATATTTGTACAATATTACAATGCGTCTTAAATGTCCTCTTTTTCATAGATGTTGCCATGAATTTTTTATTGACATTTTATTACTTATAATATCATAATAACTAACAGATATTAATCTAAACTTTAGGATTTATTCTTATAATAATTACTGGTAATTATTATAAGAATAAATTACACATTTCTATCAAATAAATAATTCAAACACAAAAACAGTCATTTCAAATATCGATAAACAACTATCATGATTTATAAAAAAATATTATATAATATGGTAGTCTTACAGTATGCGGAGAGCAATCTCCGGAACCACTTCACCTATCTGAAAAATATTTTACCATTTGAAACGTGCATTATTCCTGATAGACATAGCCGAACAAAATCGAGACGAGCCGCTAGTCTGTACCAATATTATAAAGAGAGAGTGCGAAAAAATATTCTGTGTTCGGTTGTTATCTTTGAATACCAGGCTTTAAGATAATGTCATTATTAGCAGTGGTAGCCTAGTGGTTCAAACGTTGGTTTCGCTCACGGAAGACTCAAGATCGGATCCTGTATGCAGTTTTACAAATTAGGTGCATTTTACATATTAATTATCAATGACTTCGTTAAAGAAAAACCTGCATATCTGATATTCCTCCATACATTCTCAAAGGTGTGTGAAATTTGCCAACTCGCACTTGGCCAGCGTGGCAGATTATGGCTGTAACCCCTCTCATTGTAAAAAGATAGCAGTGGGACAATTGTAGGTCGTAATGATGGTGAAAAGAACATTAAACCCTTGCGTTGACACTACACTACATGAATCACTGAAAAGGAGCGGCTTCAATACGTATGTAAGTTAAGTTGTGTCACTCACTGTAGTACATTCCACATAATTACGAGGAAAAACACAATTGAAGCCGAAATCTAAATAGATCTACGAGGCGTATTATAACCCACACGCAAAATGTTTCACACAGAAAACAAACATTGCTCAGCGAAACCTTAATAATATTTAAAGCACGATGCAGCGCAATCTCATAATTCGTAGCCGCTTAATATAATTGTGTCCTCTACCGCTAAAACGTTATAAGTAGATTTTTTTTTTATTACTGTACACGTTTATTATTACTTTTATAAATATCTGAAGTCAGTAAATAAATTACTTAGTCTCGCAATATATTTTAAATATAATTGGTAACGGTTCTTATATTTTATATAAATATCTGGACCTATTTCAATACACTCCCGATTGTTGTACTTTACTTATATTATATTATTTGGATTTATATATTTAGGTACTAGCTATATCGTTGTTGTGATTTTTTTTTAGTATTTTAGTACGCAATCTTAGTATTAGCATCTGTTATTAATAATTGTATGTAATATATTAATATATATTATAATACTTGTTCATCTTGGTTCTAAAGACCTTAAGTACATTTGGACAAATAACTAATATTTATAATTTTATTCGTTTGAATTTATCATCTAGTAATTATTATCAATTCACTGCATAGCATAAGATGTATGTTTACACTCCACTAGAATTTACAACCCCATTACGAAAACAAAAGAGAAAATATAATCATTTTTTAATTTCGGTCAAATTAGTTGTGGGTAGTTTAATATTTTATCTACATAATATTTTTACAACATTTTGTCTTAGTAACAAAATATTTTAGTAAAAACAAAACCAACTTCGATTTGAAGAAGATAAATTTCTTGATTTCATCTCCTATTTTTCAAGCCTAGGGATGTTATTTTTTCTTCCAATTTCTACGATGAAAATCCCCTCTCTAACAAACAATTAATATCCCAAATCGATTGAGAAGTTACGGAGTTCTGAGTTAACAAACAATTAAGGATACAAAAGGATTGAAAACCTTCTCCTTTTTGAAATCTTTTAAAAATACCCAAGAGTCTAGAAGAAACAAAATTTACTTGTCACATGTTACATTATATGTCAAATGTTTGCTCTAACCGGGAGTTTAATCCAGGACCCCTCGTTTAGCAGACATTATTGCTGCCAACAAGTCTACCTAGTCTAATCGTCAACATTCGTAGGTCCTTAGTAATTACGAACTAAAATTTAATTTATAACAAAATTGTTCTTTGGTCATTTTAACACTGAACTACATAATTCATATTCCAAGCAACTCATACGTTACGATAATTTTACCTTTCCCACAGCCGATTGTGGTGTTATCAACCGCAAACACACGTTGCGTACATTCGTAGGATAATATAAAAATATCAGTATTTATAAATCTTACCTCATTTAAATTAATATGAGTATGATTTCAACCCATACCGGGCAAGTAGAACGAGTCTTTTACGAGACTGAGAAGTAACTCTGGAGGTGCGGATTAATAAAGGGAATAGTAGCCAGACCCAAAGTTTTTATACCGCCCGATATACGCTGAGATAGGTTTTTGCACTTTTCTTTAATGACAACGGGACTGCCGCTATAGCGTACCTTGTTAATCACGGAAATTATCAAGAAATTTTGCCACTAACGGTCTTGTACCTTTTACCTAAATGCTCTGTCAGTGATTCACAATTGAAACAAGCCCTCAGAATATGTGTACTTCATAAATACGAGCATGGTTTTCAGTGCATTTCGAAATTCATAAAAGCTGCTATATTGTTAAAATGTACTATATCACATATGTACTTAAATATTCTTTAAAAAGTACAAATATATATATATATATATGTCGGCAATGGCGGTAGTTTTAGCAGCATTGTCGAACATAGCGTGGGCGTATAATCGTTTAACACTTTTTAATTAATTGTTCACAAACACTTCACACCGGGCAAACGAAACCAGTAAGAATGTAAACTGTGGCATCATCCGGCGTCACTCCACTAGCTAGGCTCTGTTGTAGCACGATAGCCGAGCATCGACGTTATTGCGGCGGTGCTGCCATCTCTCGGATATCGTGCTGAGTTTCGTTTCACGTTTATACTAATGACCCTCTCCGACATATATATATCCTATCCAAATTATATAAGTGGATAAAAACAACCTTTCTTACAAGTTATGATTCTATAAATGAATTAAAACCAACACATGTATATACATAATGAACACATCATGTTTAAAATTTATACAATAATATTGTTACGTGTCGGGAGACGCAGGTTCGTGAAATGTTAAAATAGTTTAGCAGAGATTTAATTTCACTTCCACAGTTGCAGTCGCACTCGTAGATCTTGAGTTGGTATTCTTCGTAGAGAGAGAACATTTCGCTTCCACATTCAGGATCCGAATGCTCTGTAAGCGACCCTGTCCGCTATTTATACTGATTTGCGAGCCTTCCAAACTTTGCTTTCGCGTAAAGTCAAGATTAATACCCGTAATCGATAGAGCAATAAACGGTCAGAAACAGTCGGCCGTGTATGCCATATTCGCCCTGTTACCTACTGCATAAGGGTAACATTCGTCTGAAGTGCTCGAGTTAGATGTGATTACTACCTGGGAATTTTTTATGGCCTCTATTCTCTTCGGAAGACCCTTCGAGAACCTGCGTAAGACTGCCGCTCCCCCTCTTTTCGGCCGACGTTTCGAGAACCTTCATAACAATATTAATAATTTTTCTTCTTTGTTTAACTGTATAAGCCATAGGTTTTCGAAACATTTGTAAACGAAGGCGCAAAAAGTATATAGTTATAAATAGTTTATTTTGATTTCGTTTTTTAGAAGCAAGACAATTTTAAACACTGCAGCGACATACTACATATTTTATCATAACAGTTTTGTATAATCGTGCATCCAGTTTTGATTTAGTCCTAAGTTATTGTTTTACTATTAACTTAACCGAAGTTACGTGCTCATCTTTTAGTATTTTATTTTCATATTAAATTTTGTGAGGATTATGTTTACAAGTCTGTAGAAGGCAGAATAGTCGTTGCTGAAACAAACATTTGAATCTTAAATGAAACGGCTGAGTTAAACGCTCCCACATTTTATTTATTGACCATCATACAACTTTTACTATTTACATAAATAATAACTATAACGCCCCTTAAGTCTCGCTGAGTTCATTTTCATGGACCTTATTGAACCATGTTTTTTTTATAAACGTTTATACACTCACACCCTCGCATTAGGATACCCTGTGTGGCGGATGGCATGGACATACCACACAACACAATATGGCACAAATATGACACCAAAAACACCCATGACCCGAGAACAAACATTTATCTGTCACATAAATTTTTGTCCGGACGCGATTCGAACCCGGGATCCCTCGCTGGGCAGGGTCACTACCATCTGGGCTATGGGGTCGTCATTGAACCATGATCAGGCTCACCATGACCACGATACCATGTAATTGAGTTGAAATGTCGTGAGTACCCGTTACATTTAAAACGGTTTTCAATAATCTGTGTAATATTACTATAGTAAGCGTGGCAATTTAGTGTCAATTTAAGTAAAAAAGTTTCCAATACAATTTAAGAAACTCGTAAATTCTTTTGGTAAGGCCAAAATATATCGTTCTCTAGAAGTCGGTCCTTTTTTACATTTCAGTCCATTTGCTGGCCAATTCCCCAATCGTCATAAATTGTACCGAAACTGGTTCTTTATCACGTTTACATTGTGCGTTGGTTTAAATTTTTACAAGTCCATTGTCGTTATTGTAGTGATTTCTTTCACAAACATTCGATTTTAAAATAGAACGACTAAATCAAAAGGCAGCTGAAGTCTCATTGCACGCCGTCGGTCGTCAGTTTAATCAATTACCTCACCGAGGACCGAACAGTGGAAATTATTTGGCACTCCAAAGATCGTTAACCCGCGCTCGGTCACAAAAGCGACTGATTGCACTACGGATTAGAGTGAGGTACTGTACTGAATTAATTTGAAACGTGCCAATGATTTACAACCCTTGGTTTGGGTAATGTAGTCACGGTGCGCGGTCGGGTGGTTCAGTAAGTACTATTAGCATTTACGGGACTAAACGATACTTCTCTGTATTGAGATTGCAAGCGACGTGTAACTCAACGTAAGGCCATACCTAATGTATGTACATACTAAAGGTAAATTTACCGTGTTACCTACAGGTAGTATTGATGTGGTTATGTGAGTTAATTCACCGTGTATAGGTACGGCTTATTGAAGTTAAGCGATGTGCGTTTACTAAAGGTCTTTTAATCGTGGCTTATTTTGTTTGATGTTCTAACGAATTTTGTTTAGTAAAATACCTCAATTAGAGCTATGAATATAATAAGTAATGTACAGATTTTGTCGTGATAGCGCAAAATGGTGAGCAAGTCTCTTTGTAATGTAGATTTTAACGTACTCTGGATAATAGTATTATAATGTCATTATTTAGTTAATACGTTTTTAACAACACAATTCATGTAATCTGTTTATGTCTCGTTTAATATTTTATTTTACCTAATTTCTTGACGACATTTAACACTGACTTGTTGATTTAAACCAAGGTCAGATTTAGATAATATATTTATATAATAAGTAATTAAGAAAAATAATATTTAAGAAGGCGTCTAAAATAAAGATGCTAAAAATTAAAAATCTTTAAACATTGATATTTGAACTTTCAACACAAACCTAACTTGATATTGGCAATTAGCGTATGGTTTATTTTGAACGCAAGCAGATAGGAATCCCTATTACCTATATGCAAGCATGACAACGGCTTCAACCGGATTGTATAAAGCCCAGCGATCTGCAATACGAGGAATCTCGCCCATTACTTTGTCTATGGGTAGAGACCATTGGTAGAGAAAAAACTTGGACTCGATTATGGATAGAGCTCCTTATACTCCTTTTTGTCTTATACCTGTTTGATTCTTTACAAATACAATTTTCGTCTATGCCGTATAATGAACTCTTTTGCAATATTCATGCTTCTGACTCACTTGTTTCGGCTGTACTCGTATAATGTCTATCAATCAGTCAGTAAGTTATTAGTTAACTATAGAAATAACTAATAACTTATCACGCACATTAAAAGTAAAACTTACTCAAAGTAATTTGAGTAGGTGTAACGCAGAGGGGTAATTAAGTAAAGTGTGGTTTGTCGCAGAACGTACAAACTTTTGTGTCGCTGTTACGTTAACCACATGGCAGTACAGAAGGGTGAAAGTTAACGAGTAACAAGGATATGGAAATATTTTTTATCTAAAAATGTCTTGAAAAAATATTATTATGAACTATATGATCATATGATTAATATCTCCGCAATCCACAGTAAAATTGCTAATTTGATTTTATAATATACAATATGATTTTAGATTATACACTGCTTACCTAAATTATAAAATTTTCAATGTAGACATTAAATATATAAGGTTGTAAATAAGGAAGTAAAGATGCTTTTCCATCTTAGAGTCTAAGCCAACTTATCCTGTTTGCAGCGCATCCTGCTGGCCAACGAACGGGACAATGGCGTTAGGTCCATTCTTTTGGAGATTTCTGGATTCCGGATCACCCTATTGAAACCTAATGATGTCCAGGTTTTTATAAACCTCTCTAGCTTCCACCGTCCTGTTATAAATTAACCGTTATAATTTAATATTGTGAATATTAAACCATTAATATTGAACCATAGTTAACAAGCGAGTAAAATGCATCCATTATGACTGGTCACGCGTCTGTGACGGCACAAGTGTTTCTGGTATATATATATATGGAATGTGATCACTTATTATGACTTAGCCCTGACGCTCGTTTGCAGGCTGATACCATTGAAGGGTAAATTCTATTTGAGAATTTTGCTTTAAATAGTCTTGGCAAATTGGCACTAAAAAGCTTGTCATTCATTAATTAATGATTGACCTTTCATGTACCGCTAGTGGCGAACATCTTGAGCGCCTTCTTGCTAGACGTGTATGGTAAGCCGTTACCCCATGTGTCATCCTCTGACATCAGTCGTATTACCTTGTTGAAAGCTTTCGGGTGGCATAAAATCTTTCGACTCATCACATCGGTTTGCCGCTAGCCTTGTAACTACATAGGTATAGAACTTCAATACACTCTTTAGTTTTTATATTATTTATTTTATTCACATATCTAGAATTAAAACTTTTAAAAGATTCAAAATTTTAGAGTCATAAACACTTGGCCTTCTGTCAAAAAAATGGGCAGATCTCGAAACGAAGATTTAATGTGACACTTTAAGCCCTACTTCATATAATTATATTAATATATATTTTTTTGTTATTTTCAAGACAAATTTCACTGTAGAATTATATTATAGTTATAAAATTTTATTTGGATTACTTTTTCAATTTGTAAGACGTTTCAGATTAAGATTTTTTTGTTTTTTGTGTTTAATTTGACGCCATAACGCTTTTTACGCCTGTAACTGAGGTAACACTTATATTTTTGAATCAATGCATATTTTAAGTTCTTGTTTTAGGTATTTATCTTGTTGGTTTAATTTATTAAATAATGATAATAGTCGTTTATTTTCCACCACAAATACAAAAAAGTGCCACAATTAAGTGATATCAAAAACTGTGTAGAACTAAAGTATTTGTGGAAGCTGGTTCCCATAGTAGGTTAAAAATCTATGTCACGTAATAAAATAAATAAATAACGCCTTGCTTAATGCGTGATAAACTATCCTTTAATATAATAAATGTATGTAAGACTAGTTTAATGGTAGTTTTGATAAAGCGATAATAGTATAAAATACCTTGTTCCAGTTGCAAGGCAGTCTTATTATAAGAAACAGTTTTCATCTCTGAGATTGTGGACCTTGAAATTTTAGATAAGTGTTTCATAATAACTTTTTTAGTAACTTCTTTAGTAGTAGTGTTTTCGAAGAAATACCCTGCACTGAGTGATGATTTGAAGACATTTTTGACAAATAATAATTAAAAAACAAGTAGAAAGACGAAAAGTGACCCAAATAATTAATAGCGCTTCCAGAAATCTGAATTCATTGTGAAAGTACCTCTCTCGGAACAAATTACCGCGACTGTGGATATACACCTTTATATTACCCTCTTAGACAAAGTACAATACGACAGGTTTAATACGGAAACCGACTTAAAACAGAATTTTATGACTTGACAATGAAAAGTAATATTTAACTTTCCGTAAATGTTCAAGTTTTAAATTTAATGTACTCCGTAAAAGATTGCCTTAGAGCGATATTTGGTAAGCACTCGTATATGGAATATTAAACAAATGAATCCACTGTATCAAATATAACAAAAAGGTTTAAAATATGTATTGCTAAGTATGATTGGCACTAGCACGAAAATTTATAACATTTTATAGCCTTCATCTAAATTTCGTCAAACGGTACCTATTTCTCTAGAGTGTAAATTTGTTAACAACTGAATATAATGTAAAATGGACGACCGTCATGTGATCTAGAATCTTTATTAGTTGCATACGGATATACCTACGAACATATCAATTTACATGACGATAATGTGACCAGTGTAGCAAAATGTGGCATACTGCAAAGACATTACAACCAAGTACTTTTCTAAAAAAACTTGTCCATAAGAATTTGCAAACTTTCATGGTGATCGGTTAAAACAGTTCGCAGTTTATGAATCTCAAATATTTAGTAACATACTGTTTTGTATACACTATTTAATTTTTTTTGGTACTTGCAGGCGTTATTCGAGCACAGAGGTTGATTATGGATGCCCCCTCTATAACACTACATATTAAATATCTTTGTGCAAAAAATATTTTTGTTGAGAATCGTTTTCAGAAGTACCTTAGCATCTATTCAATGACCATTTAAACAAAGGTGTGAAAAAAATAATAATATGTAATCGTTTGTGCGCGTCAAGCATCATAGAGTTCGGTTAATTTTCATTTTAATTTTAGTTAGCCTACATTGGTCTCGATTGTAATATTTTTCGATCATGTAAAATGTTGAACACAAATGTGTAGCAACTCATGATAATATTTTGACATAAAAATGACTGTAGATTGTCATGGGTACTATCGTAGCAAAGAAAGTAAATTAACGGAACTCTTTTATGTTAATTATCGTTAACTACACCTATTGTAACTGTATCTTACTGTATGTTAACTGTCAAATTAGCTAACCACATACATACATACATGCACACATCTGTAAAACCTGAACTTGTTACCGCAGGTTGTTTACTTTGAAATAAAAAATAAATATTTCAACAGGTTTTTTAAATTTAAACTCTTATTAAAATAATTACTCCTTACCTTGAAATACTCTTCCAGTCTGTTATAATCTTTCGTTATAAGAATGGTTTAAGCCTATAATAAGGTGGTTGTTTAAACCAGAAAGAGTATTATTACATATTTTTACAGATCTTTTTACCTACTACGTACCTTGTACCTTCTTTACCATATATAAAAGTTGGAAGCAGTCAGTTTAGGTTTAATTATGTATTAACCAAAAGACATAATTTTTTTTTATGATTAATTTTAGAATGCAATGATATCTAGGCACGCTTTTAAATACTGTATCACTTTGGACGAAAGTCATTAGGATAAAACTCTATGAATAATTCCATCGAAACGAACTCCATTGAGGGTTTATCGCCACCATATTCATTGTTTAAAAAAATATTGACAACTTTGAGTAGGTTAGTCACTGAGATACCTATACGACTTCTTATGGCACGTTAGGTTCTGCCATGCTTCAGATAATGTGTGAACTATCCGTCTCATCTTCTATTATTAGATCGTTGAACCATTAAGTTTTTGGGCGGCATTGAAACTTCCAAAATTTTAGTTGGTCCCTCCAATCCGCTCTTCAAAAGTTTGGTTGATAACATTTCAAACCTTCTCATGTGTTAGATAAAACGCATGCCTCGCAGTGCGTTTATAATGCGTTTTTGCCAAACGGTCGAAGAGGCTGGGCAATTTTAGATGTTATATACTCATATAACACAAAAGGAGAAATCTCAGGTTCGCAAATAACGAAACGAACATTTTATGATATTGGAAAGTTCGTTCAAGCAAAATCCAGATGCAAAAGTAAGTTTGTATATTGATCTTTTAAATCATTCGACGGCAGAGTTTTCAAATCCATAAAATCCAATGAAATATTGCGGTGATGTTGAAGCAATTTTTTCATAACCTATATTACTCGTATATTGAGTTATGTAACAAGTCGATATTGATGAATACTGGCAAAATACTGTACATTTCGCTACAACCACAGAACCTGTGTGGCGTCGGAGCCAAAAATACAGAAACTAAAACAGCATCTGAAAGATTAATTAGCCCCGTTATTCAGTTGCATCATCATCTCTCAGAGACGATTTTTACATACATCAGCACCTCTTTCAAAATGTTATGAAAAACTTTAGTCATATTAAAAAATATTTTTTTAAGCCACTGCGTTGTAAGCCCTATTTAACAAACCGATATGATGAGCTATATTATGACACTCTCTCAGTAAATTATGAGATTTGTAGCGGAAAAGTACTTAGAGAACTTGAATATTAATCTTATGATGATGATATATATATCTTGAATATTTTAATAGATAAATAAATTTAAATATTGTTACGGAAAACAGCTAGTAAGTATTATAAAAAGAATGAATTCTTATTCACACATAATGTCTAATATCAGGATCACCTATCTCATGGTATATGTCTCATGGTATCTCGCACATAAATTTAAGATGACGGTGACGTGTAGAGAAAATCCTGAGAATTTGATATGAAACAACTCGTAGGTATTGAATATTGAAAAATTAAACTATAAAATGAAGTTAATTTTTAATTTAAGTTAATTTCACTTACAACTGACAAATAAGTAACAGGACTCGGGACAGGCGAAATAAATTTAATCGAACTGACGCTACAGAAAATTCTTTAAAAAATTGATATTTATTAAAACTTGGAGTAATATCAGACTTTCAGTTTCATTAGTTTTTTGTTAAATTTAGAACCATTGGGCGTGTCTAGCCGCAGGCGGTCAACCTACAAGTTAAATTTAACAAATTAATTAAATTACTGCACGCACCGTTCATTAGAATAAATAAAGGTTTGTTTCAATGGCACGCCTACATCAAATTGTTCTATCTGTTAATGTTATACAAAAAATGCTTTAAGGGTCTTCATATTAACTGTCGTCACGACCCATAACTGTTATTACTGGAATCAAGTCTATCTCTTCTCAAAACGCTTATACTACGTTACACATGCTTTTCAGAACGCTATGGGAATCTATTGGGTATGCAGATTTCCTTTGGAGATTTCACTTTACCGAAGTAAAATATAACTAATTTGAATACCCGCCTAAATTTTTAAAATTGGACGTACGCTTAAAATTCCGTCTTGGGCAAGGGGCTCCAGTGTCACCGTTGTCAGCCAAAAAAGAAGTACATAAACCCGCTACTCAAACAAACAAACTTTTCGGGACTGCAACTAAAATACCCTAAAAGCATTTTACAGTTGACACGCAAATATGAGTGCTGTCGTGATAAAACCGGTACAGAACGTATGTAGATACCTTCAAAGAAGCGATTGTAGTTTTTAGCAAGGTTATAATACGGACAAGAGAAAGCATCCTATCTTGGACCCAACCAGTACTGTACAAATCCTGTACTGTACAAAACTATCTCATACTTAAAGACGTCCATAAATTAAAGTTATTGACTTTAACACTTCTTAATATAATAATTAGTTACAGCAAATTTAGGTATTTTTATTTTAATACTGATAAATATCAATTTCCATTCATTTATATAAAACTTCTGAATTTCTAAGTTCCGAAACGCGAAAAGGATACAAAATATTTGTAGTGAAATTCTAATTCAATAATAACAAATATATTCAGTAGAAGCTTCGCAGGCGAGCTTATCAAATAAGTTAAATTCGATAAGTTTCTGTGGGCGCCATCCCTCAGGGAAGGCCAGTAACTTTACACCTACGACATATTATATTTACTGTACATATTAGGTACTATTACTGTGTTATTTTTATGACGTTCCGAAATTCGTATGCAAGATTGTTGTTTCACGAAAACACGGATTCTTAACGGATATTAATAAGGAAAGTAATAATGAAACTTTATTTTGTCATAAAGCTACTTGTCCCAATAAAATAATACCTATTAGATAGTGCGCACACGCCAAAGTTAGAGTGCGGGCTTTTTCTGCTTTGATTGCGACTGAAACGTTCAATTATGCCTGAGGTCAACGTGTCATACGATTTTAATTGTAAGTAACTTAATTTACGAGTAGAATGTACCTTATGAAACATTACGTTCGGCTGTTTTCACACATTAAAACTATACGTCAACAATAAAACACATAAATATACATATCACACACACTCACGCAATATATATATATATATGGATCGTTTATTTTGAAAGTGGGGTAAGTCCATATTCTCTTGTTTCGAGAAAATTAGAGGTTAGCATATCTGTTAATTAAAAAATTTAGGCAAATTATATGAAGTCTGGCAATATTTCTATTGTTTTATAAATATTTAATTTGATTATATAGATTAGTTTTAAGCGAATTAGACTACAATAAGACATATTTATGGGCTGTAAATGGACTTACACCACTTTCAAAATTAGACAACTGTAAAAATCGTTTAATTTCAATCTAAAAAAATCAAAAATCACTTAAAATATACATCATTTTAATCCAATTTTGATTACAAATACTCATGACAAGACATAAAATGTAATTTAAGACACCAAATACTATGTGTAAATTACAAGGTACTGATAGTATTTACGTATGCTCTGCGTGTGGCAGTTTCGAAATATGCATGATGCACCGGAGGTACATAGGGTAGTAACCGCTTCATGTCTCTATATTTTTCGTAAGTAATAGGCCTGGCATTTGGGTACAAAGACGCCAGGGCGATTTTTTCAAACTTTAGCGATCTTCCAGGACGTGTAGGTAATAAATTAATACTGTTAAACTCTGCGTCCTTCTTCAATGTTTTATATAAAATAGTATATAGTTTTACTTTTGAGAAACCTCAACCAACATATTTGCAACCAATCGACCTGTTCGCCATTATTGATTTTTTTATCTGTTTTTTAATCGCATTTTGAAGATTTTTTGTTGAAACGAAATTCTCTCGTTTCATTTCATGTAAAATTAATTTGTCATGTTTTCTACATTGTTTTATTGCATCATAATAATCTTGTGGTGCGTACAGTAAATTCTTTTTTTGCAATGCCATTTCTATGATGTCAAAATCTGCATCGTAAGATAAAACAAATGAAAAATGACAACTACCGATCGACAATCGTCTGTCAAGCCACCTACTTCTGTCAATTGGGCTTACACCACTTTCAAAATAAACGGTCCATATACATATATACGCAATATACATACAGTTTTAATGTTTTAATGTTATCACAGAAAACATTGCTATCGGTTGAGAATTTGAGGACCCATCAAAAGATCCTCCCCATATTTATATGGGACCAATGTGAAGCCATGCCCCATACACAAAAAATATATGGAGTTGCCGCTGGACATACATAAATTTAAAACGTGCACACGCACATAAATTTTCTTCCTGTTTTGAAGTCGCTTACAAATGCAATGTTAATGTTTTTAATATCAACTTTTACTACTATTATTTATGTACGGACCCCATCAGGAGATCCTTTCTATGTTTATAGGGGACTAAGTACGTGCTATTTTCTATACGTTCTGCGCCGTATTGCGGTGTCACAGAATACTTCCCCCAATCCTATGCTGGGAGAACAGGCTGTCGTAAGAGGCGACTGAAGCCAGCCTGCTTGGTGTTAGGGCTTCGCCTAAGGATTATATTATCAGTATTATTGTTATGTCATTAATATTATTACTGGTATTATTTTCGTTCCCGTGAAGCCTGCCTAGCTAGCTACCACCCTCCTGCTTGAGTTAGCTGCCAAACGACGCATCGTGTTTCGGCTGGGGGCTTGAGAGCTAGTACTTTCTTTTTTTCTTTCTTCTCATTTCCTGGCCGACAACGCATCAGTGATACCTTTGGTCTTGCTGATGTCCATGGGCGACGGTGATTATTCACCATCAGGTGGCTCGTCTGCTTGTCTGTCAGCTATTAACATAAAAAAACATACAATAAAAAAATAATCCTCAAAATCGGTTCATAAACAACGCAGTTATGGCTGCACAAAGTAATACATACACAAGAACATTAATTATAATACGATCGTATTTAAGTCTTTTTTTAAGATTAAAAATATCAAATTTCACTACAGAGATTTATGTTCTAGCAACAATATTAAGCAATATTTAATTAAAGATTGATTATTAATTTACGACAGAAGTACGAGAACTAATTACATCTTCATAGCTAAAACAAGCTCCTTCAGTAATTAACATGAGATATTTTCAAATATTTCTTATATTTGAAAAAAAAACTTTAATTTGTAGAACAGGAATTTCCCGGGTTCATCTCCTATTTTCATCCTTAGGGGTAGTATTTTTCTTGAAATTCAAGTGAGAACGGGAAGTATACCCTCTCAAACAAAAAAGGAATTTTCCAGATCGGTTAATGAACAACGGAGTTCTCAGGTAACACACATAAAAAAAGTGTCACGTGAGGCGCATGCTGCATGAACCATTGGAAACTTTCAGAGGAAATTAAAAAAAATCTACGTACAGCAGTCAGGCCGGCGGCAACATTTGTCTGATGAATATTGCTATACCTTCCTCTGTTCCACCTGCGCCCAAGTATTTACTTTTACTACGATCTATGTCATACTTTTTGTGTTTAGCGCTTTTGACTTAAGGATATTTTGTTTGTATTATCCAAAATGGTGTTTCGCCGAAATTGGTGATTGGTATCGTTCAAATCCACATCGAATAGCCCGCTACCTCCATCCTCTACCCGTATTCATCCGCATCCCGTTTATGACTGGATTCTTTATCTGAATTCCGATAAAATAGAATTTTTTGACATGAATTTTGACTTTGTGAAATTACATTAACTATGTTGTAACTTAGTGATTTCTTAATACATAGACTAGATGTACGACAAAATAAATTAATTTATTAATTATGAGTAGGTTGTATAAATAAATGGTTTGCTTACTTGTTTACATTTTAAGAATTATGCACAAATTATAGGTTAGTAGGCCAACGATCAAGTTCGATTGGCTTAACATGTCTTACAAAGAACAGAAGTTCTCAGAATATTTTTGCCACTAGCGGTCATTTATCCAACTACCGACTATGTCCAGAATTGCTCAAATCGTTCAATCACTATTGCCATAAGCCCTCGCGCTATGAATGCTATGGATATGCACTAAGCTAAAACTTGTGAAAAATATGTTAATTGAGTTTCTATCATTTGCTATACGCAACATGATTATTACGCAATATTAGCACGTACATATATATACGACCCCGTAACCCAGTTGGTAGTGACCCTGCCTGCCGAGCGTGGGGTCCCGGGTTCGATTCCCGGCCGGGGCAGATATTTATGTGACAGATAAATGTTTGTTCTCGGGTCATGGGTGTTTGTGATGTGATAATTGTGTATGTCCATGCCACCCGCAACACAGGGAATCCTAGTGCGGGGGTGTGAGTGTGTTTTAAAAAAATAATAATAATATATATGTCGAAGATGATCATTAGTGAAAAAGTGATAGACGTGAAACGAAACTCAGCACGATATCCGAGTAATGGCAGCACTACCGCGATGACGTCGATACTCGGCTAACATCGTGCTACAACAGAGCCTAGCTAGTGGTGTGACGCCGAATGGAGTCTCAGTTTACATTCTGCGGTCAAAGTGATCAGTTCCTCCGCACTAGGAACTGTTACTTGTTTCGTTTGCCCGGTGTGAAGTGTTTGTTAACAATTAATTAAAAGTGTTAAACGATTATACGCCCACGCTATGTTCGACAATGCTGCTAAAACTATTGCCATTGCCGACATATATATTACAACAATATGCTTGTAAAAAACTCTGATATTGAGTATAACCACATATATAATTTTCAGTTCCTTAATTTTCTGGTTCTTCAAATGTTCATAATAGTTAGTACGGCAATTTTTAAAGATAACCACAATACAGCAATATGTCCAAGAACCAGTTGTGTTTTAACAGATTGCCTTCAATTACCCTAAAAAGAAATTTAGGCTTCTTAAATTGTTTTACTTTTAATCACGTGTAGCATCTGGGGGCCTGAAAGACAGTATTTTCTTTCTTACTTTCTTCTCACCAACAACGCATCAGTTTGGTCTTGCTGATATCCATGGGCGACGGAGACCACTTACCATCAGGTGGTTCATCTGCTCGTTTGGCGGCTATTAATATAAAAAAAGTTTTAGTAAAGTAAAGGTGTCTATCTCCCTTCATTTTAAAAATCATAAAAGGGTATATTTGAACCTTTCCAATAATCCTCAACCCTTTTTACAGCAAAGCAAATAGACTTAAACCAGTTATTCTCAATTCGAGGGAAAGGATTCGGAAACAAAAATTCTCTTCTTGTAGTAATTAACTCATTGCTTAACTTTTGGTAAAAAAGCGTCTTCAAAGTAATATTTTAGAACATCATAGTGAAATTATGAACCCGTAATTTAATTGACTGGGTATAAAGTAGCAAACAAGTATGCGGTCCATCTGATGTTATGGAGTCACTACATTCCATGGACATTTTATTTCAATTCAAATTAATGTAAGATATAGAAATCTCCTCGTAATTGAGGAGGTCTCGCTACTAAGCTGATTCAGCACCTATTGGTGGACAAGTTAAAAGCCAAGCCAAGTGTCAGAAGTTCTTATCTCGCGCGAAAACTTGTGACTTGTCTTGCCGACTTGATATCACTTTAAACACAATGATCAATTAATTTTACACGATTATCCATCCAACCATCAACTACTCCCAAATTTACCTCTACAAAATGTCAATTTAAAAACATAAGAATTAAGAGGGGAGTCAGGGTTCATACTGAATTAAATGTCTTGAACTTGGTTGAACATTTGATGTTTGGAGTGGGAGAATACAGTAGAAAAATTATGATTCAAGTCACAGCCAAAAATTGCTTGAAACGAGAAGTTTCATGTCAAAGGTAAATCATCATCTGAAACTTTTAACTAGCTCAAACGCTATTTAAATATTCGGTTAGCGTACAATTAAAATTGTCTAACTTTCAGCACTTTCCCTCTGTTGTTTTCTTCAAGGTAATATTTTTCAACAAATTACTTAATGTTGAAATTATTCTTAAAACTTAGTGTTGTTAGTTCATCTATGGAAATAAAAACATTAGTGTGTACCGTATATACTTTCAAGCGATTTATTACGTGTTGTTTCATGCTTCTGGTCAAAAATTAGCGTCATGGCGTGAAATTTCATATGCAATTATTTTAGGTAGGTAGTTTGTTTGATTTTTGAGACTTAACATATCCTGCGCCTGATACACCCAATGAACAACGAACGAGGTAATACATTGAAAAAGAAGTTGAAATTATTTAATCAATTAAGGTATTTAGAAAATACACTGATGCACGTAATGTTTTGTTTCACCACAGCTCTGGAAAAGTACCTTAACATTGAGGAGAAAGAACGACAGAAGAAACTCCTCATCAGATCTTTTAAGTATTTTAATCACAATTTTTTCATGCGCAGAATCGCTTGCGGGGCAATTATTTTCAGGTGTTCTTGTCATTAATGTCTTCATAGTATTCATATACCATAATATTCTTTAACTAAAAGCTATACTTATGAAAACACCTAGCAAAAATGTTTTTCGGGTGTAGTACTAAAAAGATTGTAATAAGTTTATTGCTTCCTTCTTGGCTGGATAATAATGATTCCTTTGTTACAGATATGCATGGTTAATAGGCACTATTTGCCTTATATGGGTCATAAAAGCTCTGCTGTCTGCTTTGAAAACTGTCAGTCATTGTTGTCATCAAAAAGAATACATGCTGTCCAGTGCCATTGCCTAGGCCGTTATTGTATAGATGTGACTTTACAACTGCTGTTTGATAGCTTGCTTCAAACGGATTAGCAGCATACTCCAGGGGACAAGTTACTTCTTCTAGTTTTTAGCTTCGTTGCTTTATTTATATTATTCCATTAAGTTCCCCATTAGTTCTAGCAGTACTACTTTAGTAGCTTGAACCCAATTTTCTTTCGGGCATTGGCCGGATGTCGAATCTTTTACGTATCCATAATTTTGTGAGTTACATGCATATTAAATATCAATTATAAGTAATTTTATTATGATCCTGCTTAAATTTTTGTTCTACAAGGTTCTCAAAAGTGTGTGAAATCCAACTACAGTAGGTCAGTGTATTGGTTTGACACTATGAGAGAACACTCAAGTCCAGGAGTGGAAAAGATATGGTTTGAGGTGACTATTAGTGGCTTTGTTAATGGCCCTTTGGCTTTTGCTTATACTAATATCAAGCCTAGTTAGAAGCTGGATGAAATGGATGGATTGAATAGCTGACTGGTTTTCTTTTAATTTACCTTTTAAGGTGAACCCCAAAAATAAGTTTTTTTTGTTAACAGCATATTCTCTGGTCTCTTTCAAACTCTATTGTGTATCAAATGTCAACAATTTCTGTTCAGAACATTCGGTTACGCGGTGTGACAAACGGAGGGAGAGCTTCTGAGGGGTTATAAAGAGTTTACAAAAGTTCCATTTCTTCATCAAGTGTACGGTACCCTAAAAACTAACCAAGTTTGTTGTACGAACGAGTTTCAATTCGTATTTACTTAGGCCTGCCTTTGTTCCAATTAAATTAAAACACGCACTGCGGTGGGGAGGAAACACAATAAATCCATTATGAGATATCAGAAGCCTTTAATTCAAACTCCGTTACGAAACATCCTTAGCATTTTCTGCTACCTATTTCTAATTCTATCCACATATTGTTTTTTTTTATATTTGGCTCGTGGACTCATTTATTGAGGGTAGCTTTGCTTACTAAATGATCCTGGGTTCAATCCTTTTCACGGCAGACCTTTATCTAATACTAGTAACCCGTCTCAGCTTTACTTTATCGTATATGAAATCTTCGGAATATCGAGTACTTAAATGTATTAGTGTCTCGATGTGTCCAGTATGTGAGCTTAAATATGGTAATATTCATATGTAATTCACTTAAACCTTTCATGAAACTTAAAAAGACTCTGTAACTTGTATATTTTATGACGGAGCACATGCAACTTGTAGATACTCTTTTCCTTTTGTTATAGTATGTAATTGATGTGACAAGGAGGGACAATTATCAAATGAACGATTCTAACATTTGAGACGAAACGCTCCTAGACCAAAAGTTTTCGACGGAGTTAAGCAACTTCGATCTTGCTCATTATTTACATAAGTGTCTGTTAGTGGCGAAAAAATTCAACGCTTGCGTGCTTCGGAGGCACGTTAAGCTGAATTGACCGACGGGTTTCCATTATTATTGTTAGATTAGACTAACCTTTCACTAATTCGCACAGGAGCAGTATAGGAAAATATGTTCTAGATCTCCCCAATAATTATGAGGAGAAACCGGTGTCTTGCGACGATACGATTATCTATAATTCGTTTAAACCAATACAACCGGAGATGATATCAACCAAGTAGGTACATTCATGTGCAAATACTGGACATCGGTCTATTTTATACTATTCATACCACCTTCAGATTGTTAAGAACTACAAATATCAATATTATTATTTCTTCATTAATCGAACTCATATCTACAAGCTCCTCGAGTCACCAGACTAGCAAAATGGATTTTTGACGAAATAGTTAATAGACTAACACCGAATAAATCTTTTCAAATCAAGATTTTCAGGCGATATCCCGTCATAACGCCTCTTTGAAAACAAGTAAACCGTAATTCAATACAAACCAAACACCCATTAATATTCTTCCTTTGTCTCTGCCCTTTTCCTGTGGTGTAATACCGTCCCGCATTGTATCTTGAGTGAGCAGAACGTACGCAGTCAGAAGTAAGACATGTTCAGCGCCCCGTTGCTATTACCAATAATCGGACGACCTAAACAGATCGTGCGATACTTACTTGTTTTAAACAGTGTGACATACGGCTTTATAGATTGTACTTTGAACAGCGCGGCTGTCCCATTTCAAAACCTAGTATCGGACAATTTTTACAAAAGCGTTTTATTGCATAATCTTGTTAACCTAGGAAGTCACTACCAAATACAAAAACACCAACATCTTAAACTAACATGAAAGCAGATATATTAAAAACCTAACCTAACCTAATTATCTTGTATCAATTATTAAAGTTAGTAAGGGACCTAAAGTATGTAATATACATATATATTAAAATATAGTTAGTACTACGTTTTCATTATTTAGTATTTTATAAAACCAATAGCAATTTTTTTTACCTAAAATGAATACTTTTCATAGGCTGACCTTTTTCACGTTTATGCGCTCTCCTGTAAAATTTCGCTTTAAGTCCTTACTAGGTTATGAAATGGGGCAGCCGAGCTTTGACGATGCTGAGGTATTATTCTGGATCTTTGGAAACAAGGCGTCCACCACTTGACTAACAAAGTGGATGTCTTGAAACCTGAACATCTGAATGAACAAAAATCTGAAGAAGAACCGAGTTCAGCAATGAGACAGTTATGGAATACAATATTGATGTTTACGTTTTTTGTGCTTTCGTTTGGAAAAGACTGAGAGAAGCAATTAATAAAGAAAGTTTTCAGCACAGTAGCAACATTATCAAATCAATAATTTATTGTAAATACTGTACGTAATTACGAACTGTCCTTGTTCGTCACATATTCCAACCGTGAGTATTACACGCAAGCGTACCTTCACGTAATTTTCCACATGATCAGCCAGCTGACTTTTTGCCCATTTCAGTTTTCCGTGGCAAGTCGAGTGTAAGGTTATAGGCCTGCTAAGAATTCTAATAAAAGTTACATCGAGTTAGAAAGCCTCAATGTCATTTGCCTTTATGACAAGTACGGATTAGGATAACTTGAGTGGTACTTATTTTAAACATATTTGACTTGTTCTACGAGGGAAGCTGGTGTCTCTGGGATGTAATCCGCTTGTTATCGTTATAATGTCATTATAGGCAGGCTTGTGTTAGCATCGCTTAGTGTTATGTTGCTTTTATACACAGCGTTATGTGAGCAATTTGATGGTGTTTAAAGATAAAAGGTTACTCTCAACTACCTACATTTGCGGGATCTTTATATCCTCGTAAAAATATCGATAAATTACTATACTATGTTTAGGTATAACAAAAGCGGTATACAGTTTAAAATTGACGTCTTACATTAAAAAAACAGTCAACTAACAAAATATACTCTATCTGTGGAAATGAAAAGATGCCAGGAAGGTTAATACGTGTTCTTAATTTTGCAAGAATGACGTAGTGTAAGACATAACAGTTTTCGTAGCTTTTGATTTTGGGGAATAAAGTGATTAATCTTGGCAAGGTTCTCACATAAAATTATTTCTAGCATTATAAGTGACTCTCGCGCTTATGTTTTATGCAAAGGGGCGAATATCACGCACACGTTTTCTTTGTTACCTGGTTCATGTAAGCTCTATTGTTTTCCGAGGATATTGACGTGAATGACGTAGAAAATTCTGGAAGATCTGAAAATTTGTTTAAAAAGCGGTACGAGCCACCCGCGGGTCGTGTTCATCTCGAATACAAGAGCGAAGAGTTCTCTCTACGAAGCGAAATAACTACGATCAACGAGTGCAACTGCGACAGTTTATTAGTTTTGAAGTGCAATAAAATCTTTGTGAAACTATTTTGTCATTTTCACAAATCCGTGTATCACGACACATAGCAATATTCATACTTATCCTGATATTAAATTATTTACTTACCAAAAAATCGTAAATCCAAATAAAGAGCCATTGTTTATCGAGTAACAATTTACCTCCGCACAAACTGCTCATATTATTCATTTACAGATAAGCCACAGAACAGTCATTGTTTAGAAGTTACAATCGTATTTAATAAGTCGTAAGATAATAAGTTAGGATATTATAATATTGGATTATTATAACAGAATACGTTGGAATATTAAAATAATTTGATTTTTTTTGTGTTTGTAACTAATGCATTTTAATCGCAGCAGTCACAAAGCCTTTTTTTTTCTTTGAACATAACGAATTATATTTGGTCCTTTTAATGACATTACGGTTAGGCCCACACTAAAAGGAAGTTTTGTTAAAAATTGCAGTCGCATTCCATAGCATATCATCCATCAGTTGCCATCGAATAATTATTTTTGTTCAAATATCCTGTACATGCACACATGTTGCTGAATGTCCGGCAAATGCCCCTCGCAGCATAAACATATAAATGCGACGCTTTCGATCTGACGTTAACGGAACATCAGTTTACAGATGGCGAAACAGACGCCAAAGCATGCGTACACTAACGGACAATCGATCCACAGTACGTCTGACGATGACAAACTATGAACAAAAATACGTATTGGTATTCCGACGCTCGTCTACTTAATATAGGTGTAGCAATACGCAAAGAAAAATATATTTGCATGATCCACCCAAACGTCGTCACAATTCATTAATGTCCCATAGATGTGGTTGAGTCTCTTCTTAGACTGGGAGGGGTTAACGCTATAACTTGACAAGTACGAGCTGGCTAGACAAATCTACAACACATAAAATACAATTTAGATATACTAGATCAGTCCCATGACCTTTATTCAATGTTTAAAATACGCCATACATAATTAAGTCAATGATGCCACGCCGTGTTTTTTATAATTTTAATTAGAAAGATACTTAGAAAATGACGTGAATTGGCGCAGAATATGGTTGGATACAAGTATACTATGACAGTCCTGGTAACAAAAGTAGGTCTGTAAAATTTTTAAATTTACATATGTAATAATCGAATATATTGTCTTATTTCGTAAACAACCCACGAACAACGCTGCTTTAACTTCAAAGAAGATCAATATTTCTATTGAATTCCATAGCATTTTGAGAAAGAAATCGTTAACTTTAATTAAAGGAAAGTCTTTGTTTCTTACGTGGGCTTTTCCGAAGTGACTGCGAGTTTATGTAGAATTGGAAAATAATTATCACTTAATATTAATAATTTGAAATATAGGTACTCTAAAAATTAATGAAACAACTTTTGCAATGTTATTAATTGCTTGATGTGACAGTTCATATAAAACAAATAAACTCCCTCATAAAATAAATAACGTAACCAATTTGTAATACACAGTACCATGTACCACCTCGAAGCATATGTGTATACAAAAAGTCATTTATTATAATTGTTTTAATAAAAAAGACATACATCACGAAGAAACCAACGCGTTTGAAACTTTTATGGATGAACAACTAAGGCATCATAAACATGAACCATCATCAACTATCGCTTTCGCTCGGCGAGCAAAGTCACTATACTCTGGGTCGTAAAAGTAAAGGAATTGCATTTGTCAAACATTGAATAGGATAAGTATAAAAATATTGTAGAAAAGGAAAAAGATGGGCATAAAGAACACGATCGTTCTCAAAATCAATAACATAAGTAAACATAAGGCCAAAATAAGTATAAAATAATAACCCAGAAATATTTAAAACACATTCGAGATCATATAGACGCCTACACAGTACACAGTAATGGTAAGTAAAAAGGCGCCCACCAAAATTTTGGAGCACTCGGAGAAAAACGCGAAGCTCTTAAAACTTTTATTTCTCATATCAAACACAATCGAGATTTCGTGAGAGCTAAGTTTTAGACACACTTATTTCTATCTAAAAATACGTATTTGGAATGCCTTTTAAACGTTAATGTTCGTATATATGTATATTTGAGTTCAATTTAATTTCATAATACAAATAAAAAATGATTTAGCAAAAAATACTCAATTTAAAGAAGGTGAATTGCTGTCATCTATTTTGTACTTCAGAGTAACAGAAACGAAATTTTCAAATCGGTTAATAAAAGGCGAAGATCTGAGGTAACAAACAAACTGTGTTTTGAATCTGATGTTACTTCAAAAGTTAAATGCAAGAATGTCGTATATTTTCGATATAAGTCACTGAAGAGCATTAATGTACAAGGTGTAAATGTTAGAACAAAAAATTGATCAAATAAATTAGTGTAATATGAGTGTTTTTGATGTATTTTACGCCAAAATTGCGGATCAGTCGCGTGGTTACGACCATACCACCATACAAACGAGTATGCGAGCCACCTAATTATAAGTGGTCACCATTATCTATGGACGCATCCAAATGTTTTACTAATGCGTTGTCAGCCGAGAAAGAAAAATAAAGAAAGGATATAGTGGCTCTCAATCCCCACCCGGAACATGAAGAGTCGTTTGGCGGCTAACTCAAGGAAGAGGATGGTAGCCAGGCAGGCTTCATGGAAAGATAATAATATCAGTAATAATATGAATGACTTAATAATAATATTTATAATATAATCCTTACGCGAAACCCTACCACTAAACAGGTCAGCTTCTGTCGCCTCTTACGACACCGTTCTGCCAGCAGGGTTTAGATTCGGGTCAGTATTGTAGTCGGCCCCAATACTTCACCAAGCTTAGTCCTACGTATACTAAATATATACGATTGCATATGTATACACATGGCCCAATGATATACATTTATCAATAAAAAGTAACGTAATACTTGAGGACGGACGCAAGGTACGAAGAAAGGAGGACAAAAGACAAACGAAGTGACAAGAAGACTTTAATTATATTAAAGCAGTATTCAAACACGATATGAACTGAATAATGTAGGTTTTTATTTACATTATCAATTGATCAGTTGATCAATTTCTTCTACCCCTTTCTTACATTTAAAACCGTGGTAAGTTAAAACAACGTTAGTTTAGAAGATTAACTTTTTTGCATTACTAACACCTACAAGGTTGTTTCAGTAACAGTTCCAATTGCGATTTAACAAATAAAAGCGCTTAAACTATTATATCTTTTATTTGTTTTATCAAAGCGAGATCAAAATTGCGTTTCTGTGCGAAGTTTGAAGTAAAAGACGATGTTTCTGGGTATTTTAAAATTTACAACTCCATTTCAGGTCTTTGTTCCTGGTGATGTAGTGATGTTACAAGTGCATATCGAATATACAAAAGTCGGTCATGACTTGTGACGTAAACTTAGGATCAATTGAATAAGGAACACAAAGCATAAAGGATAATACAAGCTGAAGTTTGATATTAAAATTATTTCTATCATATACTAGCAATTCGCACAAGTGCAACTTACTAATGAAAAAAATAAGAAGAGCGTTCAGCAAAAAATGACCAAATGTGTTTATTTTATAACAATTGATTTAGACTGTACGGACATTTTTTTTACATTTTCAATAAAAATATCATAAAATTTTCAGGTGGAATTTTCAAAAAGTCTATTTCATACAAACTTTGTCCAAGTGTTACGAAAACAACGAAAATAACTTCCAAATCGGTCAAGCGCTTTTCAAGAGATACTTAGTCTTGTATGAAGCTATTGATTTATATTTATATTGATAGAAGATTAAAGCAAGTTTAATAAATTTAAAAGTAAATTCGTCGAGTTCATTATTTTGTTAATATCATTAACTGAAGCACAATTCTGCAATTTAAAGACACACCGAAAAGTACGAGTTACACAAAACACATTTTCATGAAATAACTCCCACATGATTTTATTGAAATATGTAATCATATTTATTTTATGACCCCTACAAAGTTGTGTCGAGACATCAGTAAAATTTTTCTTTCCTGATATTCTTATAAAACATTTGTCCCCGTAAATTTTTTTGTGATACCTTATAAACACAAAATAAATCACAGGCCAGTAGAAAATAAAATATAACAGCGTAATAAAAGAGCAAATCAGGCATGACGACAATGATAAAGCGAGGTTTCCGATCCAACAATTGATTGTTAAAGGACAACCTCGCTTGAAAACTATAAGAAAAATGATAAAAGGAATGACGAATTCACATGAAAGAGACTGTTGAACATTGAAATATTCTTATTAATATCATAGTTCGTGATGCATCCTTTTAATCAACTGACAAAGCAATACAACTTGGTTTCCTTCAAAGGCATCGGGTTCTACTCGGCAATACCGAATAAAATGTTGATATTACTCGTGCGAGCAAAGAATTAAGCTGCCTGCCTTGTTACCATTTTCATTGTGAAATTAAGTGTGAATATTTTTTAAGGTATTTCCATTTCAAAGTTAGTTATAAGCTATCGTTATATTCATATCGGGCCGCATATTGTGACGCTTTTGATTAAACATATATCCATTGACGACCAATTACCTTTCTAATTGCTGTTGGCTGTTAGCATAAAAACTAAGCGTTGATAGTCTGCCAGCTTGTGTCGTGTCAATTCTCAATTATCGATTAAAACAACTTTACCTATTGTAGGTATGTATTGAGTGGATTCCTGCAAATGGCAAAGGAGTACTGGAGTATTTCCGTACTTCAGAAGGGAAGTTAAGTTATGGATCAAGGTACATCAATACAACCTATTGGCTCAGGTCTCCTATAACAGGCCATAGTTCGCCACGCTACGCAAGTGATGGTTGGCAAAACTTCACATACGTTCGAGGATATAATGGAGAACTCCTAAGTGAGTAGATTTCCTTACGATGTTTTCCTTCACCGAAGCAAACTGGTAATTGATTTGTAATACGGACATATTTTGAAAAATTAGAGGTGTGTGCAGGAGTTGTACTGGAGTCTCCTTTGCGAAAGGCCGACGATTAAATCTTCTACTACGACCAAGGTTCTTATCATTAAGTTCCGTACATAGTTCGTTACGCTATATTTGAGACCTTTGGGAAGTTAAGAACTTCTAACACTTAGATTGTCTAGTAATCACTCTTATTAAAGGCATTCACCACAATAGGTTTAAGCAGTTCGACGTTCCTAATTCCGAAGTAAGTATCTAACTACACGTCTCTCAGGTCACATACAGTGGGTACTAATTGGTTGTAACTAAAAGCATAGTCATAAGCATATAATAAGAACTCATCGCATTTTAAAGTCACTCAAAATGATGGTCATGTATAACTCTTAAAGGTCAGTATGTACCTACTGTCTTTCCTGAGAAGATAATAAGCCAACCCATTTGTGAATTTTACATGCCTTAACACTCATGAAAATGAAACGCAAATTTCCTTGAGCCAATTTATTGACGGTAACAAGTCTGAGAATAATCATAGCCTAAGCGAAATTCACGACTGAAGGGCCTAAGAATGGTTATGATAGGTGCGTACACATATGTATGTTTGCCGTTCGCTCGTTTGTTCATTCATTATTATACAAAAGTTTAAAACTGAGTGGAGCAAACTGGAAAACAATTTCCATAGAAGGTTCCCGAACATCGCTCGAACGTGGAGCAATTGCTAAATGTAGTGTGCGACGCGATCCGATATCACAGCCGGAGCAGTCGACTGTGCGCTAAATACGTACTTTGAACTTTAATACCCGAGGGGATTATGATAATATTTCGTGTAGAAACAATTCACCCACTTACGTATATTGAAAACACTTTTCTGACAGCAATGACTTAACTAATAATTGTTTGTTATACGTGAATTAAATGATAGTTACGCGCGATTTTCACCTTCCTAGCCTACCTCAAGTTTTAGGATATATTCGACATTTTTTATAATATTTTTAACAATAACTGTTAGCGAAATAAAACTATCTACTTTAAAATCTTAATTTTCAAATACTTCCTTTTCTTTAAATACTTTCAAATGCAATCCTTTCTTAGTAATTGAATAACATTAACATAGTTCAAAAAATCTACGCCTGACGTTTAAAAATAGCACTGGCATTGTTTTAGGAACGGATTTTTCTAATTCTCAAAATTAGAAATATTCATTTATTATATTCAAATTCAAATTCATTTATTCATATAGGTATTCAGTAAATACACTTATGAACGTCATTTTTTGCTTCTACCACTGTTATAATAGTTACTTGTAATAATATGTATGTATATGTAATATGTATGTATATGTAATTATCTGTATAATAGTTATCTGTATCTTATAATAGTTGCAGCTAGGCTTTTGAAAATGTTATTTATCCTTTCTAATAGAATGATCACATTAACTTTTACCGTTAAGAAAACACCATTTATCATGGCGCCTCAGTTGCAGTACTGGCATCATCTGGAAGTTAAAGTTAAGCTAGCTAATTAGCTTCAAAAAACTGTGTTCTGCACAAGGTGAAGCGATATTTCACTGCGAGTCTCCTGCTAATGCTTTACAAAGCACAGATATCAGCTTCATTCATTAAACGCTCTACAAAAAAGCGCAGTCCGAATCGGCAACGACCCACGAATCACCGACAGACTTGAAACTTCAAGCTCTAGGAGAGACAGGTTCTCTTTGTCTAATCTATCGATATTACAACGGTCAGTGCTCTCTGTTCGGCCTGGTGCCCACAGCAGCCTTCCAGCGCCTCACCCCTGTTGGAGTTCAATTTACTTCTCAACATAATAAGTTAAATAAAAGATGAATTTGGATTAATAAATTTTTATTGTGCCGACGTACATATTTACAGTTTGACAATTTAGAAGGAAGAGGAAGTGTACCACAGATACGCCATGATACCAAAACTATCACAGATTATAACTGTGACAGATGTTATGTCTCTAACAACCCCCCGCCAAAAAATGAAGTTCCATCCACACCGAGCGCATTCGTGGCACTCTTTCACGGTCCGATTCTCGCAATCTTTTTTGCCGCGCACATGCAAATTGTGGAACGAGGTTCTTTCTGAGGCATTCACGGAGTGCTATGATATGGGCTGGCTTTGCATCGGTGACTCCTCTGCTGTTGCCTGTGACGATGACCACTTACCATCAAGTGACCCGTCTTCCTTTTCTTCTGCCCTTCTGGCTACAAAAAAAAAACAACTTTTCTTTCCTATCCCATGGGAAAAGTATTTTAGTTTATGATCCATTATATAAGCTGCTAAAATCTCAAGTCTGTTAATTTGTTCAGTAATTTTAGTTTGATTTGTAGTCAGACAGACATCCAGACAATAGTTCCAAAAAAGTTTTTGGTTAATGACCATTACTATTTTGATATGTTAGTTATGAAATAGTTTGTTAATGTAGTTAATGATTATCATGTTAGGGGCACCTATTATGAGGGTATAAAATTAATTATCATTGATAACGTGATAATTAGACCTATAAAGATTGATAGCTGGACACAATAGCAATATTCGGAACATTGCGCAGGGCGGTTAATTTGTGAAACGAAATCGTAATCGAGTTGGCAGCAACTCTTGCTGCCGCGTAAGGAGTCCCATGTTCGACTCCTGCACATTAACGTAATAGAGAATATTTGTCGGGTCGGTGTGTTGGTGATGTCTAGTCGCTGATGTGAATGTCTATATAATCCGCAATTGAGAAAGTATGAAGGCTGCGTGCCCCAAAATTATACACCATTCTCATACAGAAACGCATCATAACATAACTTATTTATTTATAAATATTATTATTACAATTTCGATCAAAACTATATAACACGTTATAGTTTTTTCTTTAGAGTTATGTTAAGCACAAGACATACAACGTTTCCCTTCTTAGCCAGCATAACGCACTTGAATATGTATTCGCCGTAAAAAAACGAAGTGCCCAGGTAACTTTGTACTGTTTCCGATAAATTAATTGTGTAGGTATATGTGCCCTGTAAGGAAAAATTTATCAATTTAGTGCCGAGTCTGAAAAACAATTTATACAATTTTCATAAATGTATCCATGTTGGTTTGTACTCAAGGCTGGCTCTTTGTATATTTTTTCCTATTATTTCCAACGTTTTGATTGTATGTGGTGTATGCCAAATTTACATATTATTACTTTAGTCACTAGTCAATCAGAATATATCATTTTTCTCACCTTTTTCACCAAACAGGTCGGAGAGTTCAAATATTTGTCAAAGATCTTGCTTAAGACGAAATGTTGACAAGGCTTGTTGGCAATGTAGTTCCAAAGCTGAACCTTTTGATCTCCTTTCATCGTATATACGGGTGTTTTAACCTGGATATAAAAAAAATATGGCATACATAGCGGAATAAATTAATGATAAGCTAGTGGCAAAGAACACTTCCATTGGTTTTCACATCTTTGATGTAAGACATTTCGACACAATTCAATGTTGTGACGGAACCAAATCTGTACATTCAATCGTGTTTGGATATTTTAATTTAGCTGGGCTTTGTCATCGATATGGAGGTCAAAGCACATTTTTTTTGGAATTCTTGTCTGTCTGTCTGCCAGTCTAAAATCACTCAACATGCTTAGATGACACTTGGCATATTAGTAACTTATGTATTTTCACTAATTCCAGTAAGCGTCACTTAATTTTTATAGTTCGTTTCATTTCAATCCATAAATAAAAAAAGTTAATGAATTAATAGATGTATGTATTTCTAATTTACAGAACCTGAAAAACCCAACCCTAAAACAATGTAGATGCTATTTCTAAGCGTAAAGTAGTTTTTCTGAAGCGAAGCGAGGGTAGTTTGCTAGTAATAAATAAATATGGTTTTAAGTCATAGAATACAAAAACCATTCCTTAACAGAATGCGGGTGCTATTTAAAAAAGTAACGCGTAGGTTTTCTAAAGCGGAGCTAGGGCTATTATAAGTAATATTATAATGAAATAAGTGCGGGTAGTTGTGTATAATTTTACAACGCGCGTTACACTCAATGCACGTCCCAGGACGTTGTTAGAATTCTTGGCATGCATCCCGCACGTTCACGTTTTTGATGGTCCACTGAATGAAAGGTTTGGTTTAGCTGTAGTTAGTTGCAAGATCAAATCCTGTACTTAGTTTATATACATGTTTTTGTATCACGGATATTGTTACTTATTGTAACAGCCGTCAACCAAATAGTGAAGCGTGGTGGTGGAGGAGAAGTGTGACCCCAAGTACATCATCCATAACATATTGCCGGCCAAGAAGGGCCCGGTAACCTTGTAGATTGGTTCCACAGTATTGAAACGCATTAAATATTACGTTTAGAATCGTATTAAGTTTGTATAAGAAATCATAAATAAAAAGTAACATAAAGATTTAATAATTACGATCTCAACTCTTGTTTGCTCCAAGAAGGTTATGTTAAAGAAGCCTGTGTAGGAACTAGAATCTTTCGCCACTGACGTCATGTATGTAGTCACGTTAGCTAATTTTGGTCCACGGCAATGGACTATGTCCTTCATTTCTATTGTGTATGGGCCCTGTCAAAACAAAGTTTACAAATTATAATGAAGTCCTGTCGACTTGTGTCAGTTGACAGTGAATAGATGAAGCAATCGGGGCCCGGTTAAAAGTTGCATATATTATATATGTATATATTAATAAATCAATAATTAACAGTCCATCGGTCATGATATTTACGCGAACAAATTCACCTCACTTCCAGACACCTTCGGCTTCGTTTTAATGTTGGCCTTTGATGATAACCTCACATATAGGCTTATCAAAGTTGAACCACACGTTAAAGGGTCTACGGGACTGAAGTATTAAATCGTTAATATTAAGAACTTCGATACGGAAGAAGTTCAATATTCGGTATTTTAATAAATTACTGACTTACCGCCACCAAAATTATGAAGCACCATATTGGTAGAAAGTTAAAACAAAGATCAAAAACACAAAGGTCGGCCTTAAAGGTTATATAAAAATAATAAAACCGTTAAATTTCTTTCCAACTTTTGCGGAATTTTCGTTACTTTTGGCACTTCATAGACTTATAGATTTTTTTTTGTTATTTAATTAAGAATGGTGTTCATTGGGAATATGTCAAGTAAAAAAAATGTATATTTTTTAATTATTTTTTTTTACTTATTTTTTATTTTCACTAATTTTTTGATGGGTTTAATACCTTGAATCGATAAACTGTACCAATACCAACGGTGCTAGACCATACTCGCAGAGTTGTTTACTTGCCTTCCTACAAATCACTCTCCTTCCAAAATCAGCTGTGAAAACGTAATGCATTTTGGATGTAGTGTGGGAGAAGTAATAGGAAGCAGATTCGCCGCCTCTTTCTTGACCTGCAACTCATCTTTGAAGCTTTTAAAGTTAGTACACATACACATACAATAAGATAGCCCGATTGCCTCAGCTAGTGGTGGAAGTGAAACGTTCATCAAATTTCATAACTGTGTATATATCTAAAATAAAAAAATGTACAAAACTTACAAAATTCTTGCTGTTTTTCTCAACAAAATCGGCATTCGCAAAATTTATAAAATACAGGGATAGGAGGAAAATATTGAAATTCGTGGAAGTCATTTTCAATATATCCGAACTACGCGTATCTGAACGTTGAACACACATGAAATAAAGCAAAATGAAATACCATTCATTAATCGACATTTAATAAGCATTCGCAATTATGATAACATCTTCATAAAATATCAAACACGAAGATCATGGTTTTGTTATTTCTATTCAAAAATAATAAAGTAATTTGATTTTATATATTTTATCATTCTAAAACTTTTTTAACTTCAAACGATTCATGAGTGGCTAAACACATAACTAAAGGTGTATAATGGCTTACTTACGTCGTAGTTTAGTCGGATTCGCCTGACCAGTTTCGGCGTTTAGTTTCGTAGCGGACGACTCGTGAGAAAAGACATCGCATAGGTCCGAAACTAGTTGGGCGAATCCGACTAAACAACGACGTGAAAATATAAAGATCATAATCACGACCGATGCGCACTGACATTTCTGACTCTTCGCAAGACATTTTTGTGGATTCCAAAAGAATCTTCTGGCGGGCTCTCTCAGCTTCCACAACCCGAAGGTGTTAGTTTTGAATCTTGAATCTAAGAAAGTTGCAATCAAGTAGTTGGACTATTGAATTAAGGAGTTGAAAATGCTTTCTAATTCTGCTTTCAATGAAGCTTCATAAGTGATAAATAAATTGTTTTATGTTCGGCCGGATATCCAGCCATCCGGCAATAACGGTAGCCGGTTATCGGTAATTATATTCAAGTGTATTTAATTTTCGGTGGAAATTTATGGACTTACCTATAAAGGAAAATATATTTTTGTAAGTTATGAATATAGAGCAGTATTCCAGATTTTTTGTATTTATTTTAATGTCATACAATCGAATAGCGGCCCCGTCCGACTTCGTTCAAGTTGAACTATTACTTATATATACATACATGATTATTAATATTTTCATTTTTTTGCACCGTTTAGACATCCTTAGGTTT
Organism: Megathymus violae; assembly: GCA_003671415.1. NCBI lineage: Eukaryota > Metazoa > Arthropoda > Insecta > Lepidoptera > Hesperiidae > Megathymus > Megathymus violae. The sequence goes on along the minus strand of PDGT01000105.1, from coordinate 333,628 downwards.
ACTGACATTTTACATAACTTTTCATCTGTACAATCACAAGTTCTGACTACATATTAATTTTCATTAAGATCTGTCAAGCCGTTTTTGAGTTATCTCGAGACATGCACGAAATTCTCAACAGATTTATATAGTACAGTATTAGATTATAGTAGTAGATTATATAGTAAGAAAGTTTAGTTAAATTTAGTTTCTTTTATAACTTTTATGAATTATAAAAATTAAATTACATGAAGTTTGATGAAGACATTATCTTGTTTTCTGTTTGGTCAATTATAGGGATAGGGGTTAGATCCCGAAATACGAGTACGTCAAAGCAGAAGCAAACTTTTCTCTACAAAACTAATATACATACATAGCTTAAGAATTATGACCAGAAAAGATTCTGAATAATCCGCTTACTTAGATATTCCATCATCTGGAAATGGCTAATATTCTAATTTCAATTTACCATTGAAGTCAAATACGGATATTATAAATGAAGCGTAACTTTGATGGTAATTAATGCATTAATCTGCTCAATTAACATTGATTACCAGTTAGTGATAACGGGCGTGAATTACGTAGTTCTATAACTATCACAGTAATTTAATGTAGCTCCACCGAAATCACTTCACTGATTAATAAAGATAGATGTTAACGAGTTTTAAGGTTCCATGTACTATACGATATACTATGCGATGAAACAAGCGAATCTTCGTAGAAGCATTCCCCTGAAGCATTCTCCTCTATCTGTCTGTCATGACATGGTTTTAATTGTATATATACGATACGACACGATATATTTGAACTCAAATTGGATAACTTTGTCTTTATAAATAAATATAAATTGCCGCATGTATAAAAGATCATTACTAAATAACGGCTAGATATATTCGGGTGTTGTTTTTGTTGTGTTAATAATTGTCAGTACCGTTTGTATGAAGTTTTTTTTTTCGAAAATCGACGAGAGAAGACGGAAATTAGGATGATATTTTTATATATAGTCTTCAATGTAAACCTTAAAATTAAGTTACAATGGGCAGACTTAATGCCTGATGGCATTCTCCACCAGTCAACCCTTGGCGATGGTTAAAAATTGCGGTAGGTGATTAATGAAAAATAGTAATAATAGTAAACTAGTAATATATTACTACATATAATATTATATGTATATATGCATATGTATATGATAGGTTGGGGAGAAAGTATTTTTGCATTTTATTATGTATGAATTTGTAATAAAATCTCTTTGACTATACCATTTGCATCTGGTCGGTTTTGGTATCAGTAAAAAGTTTAAATTTTAAAGAAGATAATTTCAAATTGAAATTTGGAAAATGTGTGATTTTCATTTGTTTTGTTTACTGCCAAGATGAGTGAGTGTCATGAAGAAATTCGCTACGTTTTAAAATTTTACTACAAAAAAGGCAAAAATGCAACGCAGGCCGCGAAAAAAAATTGTGATGCTTATGGACCTAGTGCAGTGTCTGTGAGAGTAGCACAAAATTGGTTTAAGCGTTTTCAATCCTGAAATTTTAATGTCAAAGATGCACGTCGCTCTGGTCGCCCTGTCGCGGATAAAATGGATGCCATTTTTGAAAAAATGGAGCAAGATCGGCATATCAGTAGTTACGACGTAGCTGAAGAACTGGAAATTGGTCACAAAACAGTTTTGACGCATTTGGGCAAAGCAGGGTACACAAAAAAGCTCGATATTTGGATGCCACACGAACTCACTGAAAGAAACCTCATGTCCCGTGTCCTCATTTGCGATTCTTTATTACAACATAATGAAACCGAACCATTTTTGAAGAAGCTGATAACTGGTGATGAAAAGTGGATCATGTACGACAAGAACGTGCGAAAAAGGTCGTGGTCAAAGGCCGGTCAGGCTTCACAGACTGTAGTGAAACTCGGGTTAACTCGTAACAAGGTGATGCTGTGTGTATGGTGGAATTGGAAGGGCATCATTCATTATGAGCTGTTACCGCCACGCAGGACCATCGATTCTGAACTCTAATGCGAACAACTGATGAGACTAAAGCAAGAAGTTGAGAGAAAGCGGCCGGAATTAGTCTATAGAAGGGGTGTGACTTTTCATCATGATAACGCTAGACCTCACACATCTTTGGCGACTCAGCAAAAACTAAGAGACTTAGGCTGGGAGATGATGATGCATCCACCGTATAACCCGGATCTTGCACTTTCAGATTTCTACCTGTTTCGGTCTCTTCAGAATTCTTTAGGCAGTGTCAAGTTAACATCACGTGAGGACTGCCAAAACTACTTGACGCAGTTTTTTGATCAGAAACCTTAGAATTTCTATAGCAATGGGATCATGTCCCTACCCACAAAATGGCAAAAAGTTATCGAACAAAATGGTACTTATATACTTTAGTTAAATTTAAAAAAAACTTTATTAAAAATGTTTTGAATTTTCATAAAAAATGCGAAAAGACTTTCTCCCCAACCTAATATATATATGACTATACATATGTACATATCATATACATAGGCGAATCACACTATGAGTTATGTAAAGTAATATTCTCGAACAAATTTTCTAAATTTGAACAGAGTTGGAGCTTTTCGGATGTTTACAGGTATGGTGTTCCAGGGAAGTACAGCCTGAATAGTAAATGAGTAGTGGAAAAAATCAGTGGTAATTGATGGAATGTAAAGCTTTAAATTACTAATTACGTACTTTGTCATGAGTGTCACAAACGTACTGCAACTTTTTATATGAAAATTACAATAAAAATATGGCATTCAGCTGACAGCTTTCTTCGATGATTGATTCGCTTAGAATAATCTCTTCTCAGCGAATTGATTGACTCGTCGTCGAGGTGGCTCATTTGTTATACCTACTGGTAGATATATACATGTAACAAATTTAAGATTTTCTGTCAAGTAGATTATGGTAATCAAGGTTTGACAGACGGACAGGCAGACACGTGAGTAAAATTATAAGGATTCGCTACGTCGAATACTGGGAACCCCAAAGAAGAGATGAGGTCTCAATGGTAACAAATCACAAACGAAACCATACATGTTCATTTCGAGCGCTGACTGCTGATCACATCCAGGATTAAAGGATTAAAACCGGTGCGATCGTAAACCAAACGGAACGTCGAAATATGTTCAGTGCAGGGCGAATGCGTAAAATATGTTCATGATAATGTTCTGTATCTATATAAAAATTAATCTTCTGTGTTTCTATAAACGCCCCTAAACGTCAACGAGTGACGTTGCCAGCAAACGGAAATGTTCTGAATCGATTCTTGGCAGATGCAGAGCGTGGTAGATAAACGTTAATCCTCGGATCTCGGTTGTCTGTGATGTGTATGGTCCAGGTGAATAGTAGCATTCACAATCCAGGTGTAGTCGCAGCCAAACTTCTTTGGGTCCATATTAACAGTAAAATGAATCGATTAAATTAGACTTGTTTATTGTGTTTAACGTTAATTATCTGTTAACTCTTACCTTGGTATCAAATAATTGTGTTTTAAAAATGAATAAAACCTATGATATCAGAAAAATAAATTCTAGAACTTCTACAGTACTGAATAAACAATTAACGTAAAAAACTTTTTTGTAAAATGACAGTTTCGGTTTTGTGTCAAAAGTAAAAGTTCTTAATTGGAATATAATATAAAAGTAGGAACTGTCCTTTGCTGGTAGCAATCAAATATAACCTTGAACTTAGAAAGCTAATTTAAAAAAATCAATAGGCCTTCAGAGGCTCATACTTTTCTGAATAATTAATAATTATGTTTGAAATTTCAACCTACCTCGATCAGTAAATGTAAGTTGTAATGAAAACCGTTAATTTTTTTCTACTTTTTATTTAAAAGGCCAACGTTACGCTACGAACAGTGCCAATTTTAGCCAAATTCCATATAAAACAATGATTTGTTTTGCCCACTATTCGGGCAACTAGTCGGGATTTTTGAAACAGACTAGTCATCCAGTCAGCTAGTTGACCAAAGTCATAATCAGCCCATCTTTACACGTTCGAGTCGTTTAAAAGAACTGAGTGCTTAAATCCATATCTATGAGTGAATGTAGTTAATGAGGTAAGTACAACCTAGTGAGGAAGGAAAACTTATTTGAGTTTCGTTTTCTCATCGGCCTCTGAACCGATTTTAATTTTCTTTGTGTTTCTTTGGTAACTGCTGACGAGCTTTAATATTAACGATGAAAAGAAATCGGGAACAGAACATTATGTCATGATTATGATCGAATTGCGACCACTAGTTAACAGACATAGGTGCTTTGTTTTATGCTATATATATATATATATAGATATATATATGTCGGCGACGCCAGTAGTTTTAGCAGCATTGTCGAACAAAGCGTGGGCGAATAATCTTTTAACAATTTTAATTAATTGTTAACAAACACTTCACACTGGGCAAACGAAACAAGTAATAGTTCCTAGTGTGGAGGAACCGATCTCTTCGACCGCAGAATGTAAACTGAGGTTCCATCCGGCGTCACTCCACTAGCTAGGCTCTGTTGTAGCACGATGTTAGCCGAGTATCGTCGTCATCGCGGCGGTGCTGCCATTACTCGGATATCGTACTGTGTTCCGTTTCACGTGTATACTAGTGACCATCTCCGACATATATGTATACAGAGTTTTTAGAGTTTCCTTAACAAGTACATAATGAACGGTTCCAATAAAATTTTGGAAAATCGTGTGATTTAGTTATTCTACAACGAATTCCTAAAGTCATTTCCGCATTCGGTTCGTCTTAATGTTTCAACAAATTTTAAAAGTTCTAAACCTGACAAAGTTAAAAACTTCGCAAGGCCTTCTGAAAGTTGTCGAATTTCTTTTCACACTTTGGAGCAACGAATTTAGGTAAGTGTTTAGGTTTTGGACATTATTTATTGTAAATGAATACCTGAAAAGGTCAGATTATTTTGTAGCTTAAAACATTGGATTTGTCACTAAAACACATAATATAACAGCGTCAGATGATAAGTGACGATGTAGTCTTCGATGGTAAGGCGCATTATCTTAAAAAAAGTCTATTCACTCTTGTTTTGAAGTCGTTCACACTGTAATGGGATGGAATCAACGATGCGGGTAGATTATTCCAATCCTTCGCGGTATTACGACGGCAAATGACGAAGCAAGCGCTGTCCGTATCTGAACGATGTTTACGACAAAGCCCAGTGAGCTTAAAGAAGTTCCTGAAGAGGGAGAAATATCTTCTCGCTTGTTATATCGAATAGGCACGATTGGCATGGACTTAAAGATCTATGGTAAAGCTTACACCCCAAAATACTTAGGCTATTGAAATAATTTTGATGTGATATATGTTTAATGTTCCGATAATAATCAATGAAATACAGCGTTCTCCAATAAGCGGGGCTTATGCCTCGTCTGTAGTTCAGTAGGATGCACCAAGAGTATGGAGAGGGAAGTTAACTCGGGTCAGGAATGGATGAAGCAACCCAATTCCCAGAAATGCCTATAAGTTTATGCCTGTCTGTCTGTAACGGTAAGATCAAATACAACACTGCTCGGTATTTGATACATTTATTACCAAAAGTATACTCAAAAGTTTAGATGTAGGGAGATAAAAAAATTATTTAATCAGGTATTCTGGCAATACAGTTGTGAACTTCATTTTGTATTTTTGTACTAGGTCCAGTTGCAGCGGTATTATTTTCAAATGTCATTGTCATTAAACTATTCATATAAATCCTGTGACAGCATCAAATAACAATTCCTTGCGCATGCGGTTATTATTTGTAAATATACTGGTCATGTTTCCCGGGATGAAGTGGAGATAAGTCCCTCCCTAGTCGTTAAGATATGTAAAGAGAGACCAACCTTCTGGGCCTCGGTACTGACGATATTTGTAATAAGCATTCCTTTGATACGGAAGACGCTTTTTGCTTCAACAATTTTATCCATACCGAGAAAGATTAAACACGTCAGTGTTCCATTCCATTACAGTGTATGATTTCAAGACAAGATTAAATATATTGTCTTAAAGTAAGTAAAAACCGTAGATAGACCTGTTTAGAAGTCAAATTCCTGCAAGATGGAGTTTTAAGAGATATTTATAAGACAAAGAAAGCGTATAAAGATTCATGTACTGTAAGTTACCTCAACTATGTAGCACCCATATGCATGCAGTGCGGTTACATGTTTAGGTGACAGGTACTTCGGTTCTGATGTGGTGAGATGTTAGATCCTTCTTGGGTCTTTATTATTCAAACACTAGTGCTGGCGGAGCTTAAGATTGAATTTTGTCATTGCAACAATACGATTGTTAAAATCATGCTTCTGAAAGTATAAATTTAGTTATTAATTTTCTGGAACTTCTTAAAGCATTTTTAATATAATATCCTCTTTGATATCTCTTATACTTATCTTTAATTTCAGCCAAACAAAGTCAAGTAAATATCGGTTTAAAACAATCTGATGATTTAAGTATTATCTTATAACAAAACAAAATCAAATATAGATTTCATTTGTAGTCATGATTAAATAAATATCTCACGCTTGAGGTAAATACTACGTAAAAAAATTATTTTATTGTTGTATGCGATTCTAATGGTTTCTTTACTTACCGACCTATTGCAAGTTTTTGAGTCGTTTAATCGCAAAATCTTCATGAGGAAAGTACGCTTTGCTCATATTTCTAAGCGTAAGACGAAGCAGAACACACAAGAGAAGTGCGGTAACAAACCACAGTGAGTTTCTATTTGAACATTTTGTCGGAATTATATTATGAATAAAATATATTTTTTATTGGACATCTGACATTTTATGAACAAACCAAGTGCTTCAAACAGGTTCAATTATAAATCTGTTCCTCTTTTATGATTCTATTCTTTGAATTTATGTGATCTAATTACGAATGAGGCCGTAAATCAGCAAATTTTCTTTCTTTCTTACCTTCTTCTCATTTCTAGCCGACAACGCATCGGTGATACCCTTGGTCTTGCTGACGTCTATGGGCGACGGTGACCACTTACCATCGGGTGGATCATTTGTCGGCTACTACATAAAAAACAAAACAAATTTGGGGAGCTACAAGGAAGGAAATAAATTATTATGAGGATGGCAAATTAAAAAAAAAATCCTTAAATACTGTTACGGAAAGGTATTAAAGAGTTCATTATGGGGTGAACATACCCAAATCCAACGATATTAAATTCTTCTTCCTTTATCACATTTTCATTCATTGTCATTCAATTCTGAGCTATGGTCCAAATTTCAAGTATTAAAAAAAGCGAGTTAATAAAACCATGGTAACATGGTGAAATAGTGAGGAACCTTGCATATGAGATTCCATATACATAAATGAGGTCAGCCAACACAGATTATGCAAGTGTGATAAATGAAGATCTTAATTCTTTGAGGCGACCGACACTAGGACATTAATATAAGAAAATTATTAGTTCATTGAAATGGCCATAATGGTATGTAGTCACCGCCACTCAGGAACGTCTGTTATGCCAATACGTTGCTGGACTAAAAGGAAGCAGCAAATGTTTTTTTTTTGGGATTTCAAATACATTACTATGGGATTTCAAATAATGTCACTTTATTGTTGATTAATACGCAGAAATAAATCAAGTTAAAATTACGAGAGTAAATTACATGAATGTTCGTGCTTTGAAGACGATTCATGATCGTTCTCATATTTCGGGTTATCTCATTTGTTTTTTACTACTTACTCATCTAAATTAATCTGTAACTGAAACATTCTATTCCCAACCCCGGTTATAAATATTTATACTTAGGCTATTGTTCATTTTAGTTTATAAAAGTATCAGGATCTTACTTCGCTTCGGATAATATGATCCTTAGATTTATCCTGTACGTACGTACCCGTTTCATCAGACTTTGTTCATTTTTTAAATTATTACTTATATCTTACTCGTGAATCATTCTGGTCTGGTAAAATTCGCATAAAAAACTGCTTATATTACCGTTCCGGATAGGTGATTTATCATGGAAGAGAAGAAACGCCGAAAGAAGACCAATGCGCAGCCTTTACATATTATAGCACTCATGATTTAGAATGGTTCAATCCGTTCAGATTATTAGTCGTATTAAACTTCAACAGGTTTACTGAGTATAAAAATAAATAAACATGATATAAAAATAACTATATAATAAAATGAGTAGGAAAAACTACTGTTTTGTTATTCAATGAAATCCAAAATCTCTTTGACTCTAAATGTGGAACTTCAGTCGGTATTGGAATGCTGCTCTTATTGGAAAATAGTAAAATACCAAATTTATATTGAACGTCACAACGATATCTTAGGCTTGGAACAGAGTTCCGTAGGTCGTGTCAATTTAACAATAATATGTCGTTAAGAGAGACGAAAGAATATTTATATTAATAGTCAACAAACATCACAGGGATCAAGATTTCTGGTTGAGTAGAAAGCAGTGTGCTGAATTGTTTAATGATTGTCCGGAATTATAACCGAAACCGGTATAAACATGTCAGAGTTGATATGACAAGGGTAACCAATTCAATATTAACTGGCAATACGAGACAAATGGCTCTGTTGTTCCGCATATGCATTGTTGACGGTAACAATTCCCCATCGAGTGAATCATCCCAGTATATATAGTACCGTCGTTTTTAATATTCAAACTAACTCTAGCCCAGTGCATTTTGACAAAAGTCAAATATTATGAAGTCATACCTATCGTGAATTCATCAACTTGAAATTATTGGAAATAATCCGAGGATGAGTACATAATATATAGGGGCAATTAAAGTTCAGTAGATTTGATGAAAAAACGGAGCCTTCAGAAATTTACTCGCGTGTCTATCTTAGACCTTCGATTTTCTCCTTGTCTTCTGGAGAGATACAGTTAAATTTAAAAACAACGCCTTACGCTTAGCAATAGCAAATGCATTGTTTTAAGACTGGTTTTTTCTTTTTATAACTGGACTGGAACTATAAATGGACGGATTGCAATGAAACTAACTTTAAATATTAATCGATGTTTACTGCAATACATTAGTAAAAACATTAACGAAATTGGTTAAGCCATTTTTTTGAGATTAGCGCGCACGAACGCACAGACAAACAGACAAAAATTCTAACTGCTATTATTTTGGGTTTTACAGCATTAATAAAGGCTCCTAATAATAGCTTTTCTCATGTGTCCTTTATGTACAGAAAGCGATGAATTAGAATTTTACGTGCAGGAAAGAATAAAGTTTGACCATTACTTCCTTGGTGTACCTGTAGGTCAGCCTGCACACTTTACAGGAAAACTCGTGAAAATTGTACGACTAGTAAACGATGTTTCAAAAAATATTATTCGAGGATGTAATTATAGTACGCAAGCCTATCGTAACCTAATCCTCTTAGTACTTGATCAGTTTTCTCTTTACCATAAGCTGTGTACGCGGTAACCGTTCTTCAACATTCATGTTAATTATAAATGGATTTGCGTTACCGAGCCTGGAATAAACAACGTTTTCACACAGAAAGAATTATAATAAAGTTTCCTTTGTCATCCCAAGTAACGGTTTCCTAAAAATAAATCGTGCGTAACAAGCAAACGTAAGTTGGAATATTTGTTTATCAATGTTTTCTTTACAATACCTATCGTCTTCATAAATTACTTCATGAATAATTAAACAATTTCTGCTATGTGATTAATCATAAGAAATGTGTAATAGAATACGTTGTATATATATATATATTTGCTACTTAATAATTTTACTTTTCTTTGTCTAAATTACAGCCGTTATGTTTAACGACAAAGATGCTCTTACATGCTGATAGAACTATTTCTGTACCTATCTAGCTAGATGTTACTTCACTTATAAAACCAGTTATTAAATAGTCATTATACATCTCGGTTGCAATATCACAGAACTAGTTAGCACGCTGGTTCAAAATCATTTGATCATAAAGATATTTTGTTGATACTTAACTTATTAATTATTATTTCTATTGTCCCCTCTCCGGCTTGACCTATATCTTAAGTCAATACTTATTAATTATTATTTCTACTGCCTCCTCTCCTGCTTGATCTGTATATTTAATATATTTGATATTTTGAATGTCCATTGATGGTGGTGATCACTCACTACTACCTGATGATAAGCCCGTCTAGTCGTTGGTCATACATTAATACATATCTGCGCTATATTTCAAAGCCAGTGAGTATACTTTATTTCCAGTAACGATTTTGATATAACTGTCGTAGCAAGTCAAAATCAGCCCTAAGCGCATATAAACCTGAGACGGATATTGACGTTTCTCGGAACCAACAATGTTACGATTGCGAATTATTCATATTGCGAATTAAATATTATTTACCTTGATTAGACATAATTTGGTTAACTGACATTTTATAAAGCCTATCATCTATGCAATCACGTGTTTTCACTACATACCAGTTTTCATTAAGATCAGTCAAGCCATTTTGGAGATATCTCGAGACACACGAAACTCTCAAAAGATTTATATAGTAATATAGATATAGATTAGTATGAAAAAGTAAAAATTTTCCGTTAATTCAATTAAATCTTGCCTTCTTTGACGACTAATATCTCGTGTATTAAGATAAATGAATTAAGATAAAACTCAGATTGTTAATTTTTCTCTCGCCCTAAGATATCGAACTTTAGATACCGTATGTTAATTAATATAATTGATGTATACATACACACATGTATTGTATTGATTTATAGCAAATACATTGTTAAGAACAAGAACATGTCGTAGCTCAAGTGCTGATTCTCGGTGAATGTAGGACACGTTGGCTACAAGCAAACATTACACTTCAGATTCAAACTGCCACAACAGTTACATGCAGGTAATTTGCAATGATAATGTAATTAACAAAATAGTTCTTAGTATACTGGCACTTTTAAATTGTAATAAATAACATTAACAAAACGCTAATGTTGTGGTTGAGCATTCTGTGAACTTACGAAACACTTTTTTACTGCGATTTTACAGAGTACCTACCTATCTACCTTTGGATGTACCTACAAAACTGGGACTTGACTCTCCTGAATAGGCTTGGTATTTTACTTAAGATCGCTTTCTCATGACATAAAGTAATTTTTTTAATTCTAAGAATGCAAGT
>PDGT01000105.1:235232-322178 GCA_003671415.1 Megathymus violae | reverse complement strand
ATGTGTCATTAGTATCGGTCAAGTGTCAACTGTCAAGTGTATCTCCCGCCACGATCCATGCAATTAGGTCGAAATATCCGTAAATAACACAAATTGTGTACCGAATGCAGGAATTTCCAATGTACCTACTTTTATACAAATACTAAAATGAATTCGCATAACTACAAAGGAGTAATGGTTTCTAAAGGCATTAAGCAATGCGAATATACGTTGCGGGATGCCATCCTCTATTTTAAAAGGCTGATCATTACACCATTATTTAAGCAATAATAGTCCAGTAGATTAATGTCGATATCTCGCCCTGCGGAGTCGGGTTCTAAGTTAACATCTCTAGTTTTTAAAGATGTACATATTACATATAATATAAATAAATTATCACTCGTATCAATGAATGCAAATTTCGTTAGAAATACCTATTTGTGAGCTCTATATGTTTAATAGGTAGTCCGCATTTCCACATTTCGCCGATGTAGAATTATGGCCTTGACCCGTTTCATTGTAAGAGTAGAGTGGTACTTACTGTTGTTGCCTACAGGAAAATAGTGACCACCGAAATAATTACAAAGTATATTAGAGCGTAAACCGACAAAAAATTAAAAAAAAAAACACAAACAACACAATTAATTTATAACCAAAATGATTTATTTTAATTTAACGTCAAAATTTGCCAAGAGTACGTAGAAGAGCAAATACCAAATTAAAGCGAAGAATATTAAGGCGAATGGGCAACCTCCTTAATTGATGTAATTTTAAAAATATCCTCAAAATCTTCAGGGCCAATTTTGATAAAAAAAGACTTCATAGACGGGCATAGATTTTAATTTTAGTTCAAAAAACAAACAAATAGATAAACTCCGTTGACTAAAACTAAAAATAAGTGTTTATTTTTATTACACTCATACATACATGCTTACAAATTTTTATGCAGTAATTATATTTAAAATAAATTAATTGTCGAAATGATGATCACGGATTGTCATGATTTTTTTCTACACATATCTGAATCATCGATTATACCCATTGACCCATATTAAAATGTAAAAAAACAACACTAGGTAAAACCCACTACAAGCTATGTCTTAAAAATAAAGACTATTATTAGAACACCTGTTTAGTCAAAGTAAGGATACCAACCTAATGTATGACCACTTAAACATTCGAATATATGAGTTTATTCAATTGAATATTTACAAAGTAGGTACACCATCTGCCAGCAAGTGAGTTTTTAAAAACACTGCTTCAAAAAATTTGAAACTAAATCAAATACTCGATGTCTGGTCTTTCCTATACTATTTTACTGGTATCATGATTGCTTGAAAACAAGTGTAACTTTGTCAATTAATGCCAGAAGCAGGAAAGAGAACTATTATAGAACTAATTATAATGAATCAGGAAACTTCGGTTTCTTATTAGCGTAGTCCTTCTGAATTCAGCCGTGTGTTCAAACTTAGCAGAACTCTGTTAAGTCAACTTCCTTTCGTACATTAGCTAACTTTCTTACGTAACAAAAATACAGAATAATCTTGCCATGTTGTTTCTTCAGAAATCCGTGTATGCTCTAGCATCATATTTATCAGAACTCATGCAGTGCCTTAAATATATCATGTCATTATCTAAATATCTAGAATGAACGTAATTATTTTTATATGTAATTGGGTGCCACTAAAACTCGGCACACGGTTTGTCATTGTTAGCGCCTATTACACGTCAATTAAAATCCACCGTCACTTAATTCGATAAACACGTTGGTCGAATCCCGCCATGAGTTCTTTAGTCCAAATCCGCTTATCAAAGTACCCATGCTCTCTGAGCTGTAAATATCATGGACGTTTTTCCATACAGCTTCATAACCGCTCCTAATAGACCATAGTTCGTATGTGTGTATACTTTATAGAATTCGAACAAACCAACAAACTGTAGAAACCGTCAGAAAGAAAGTCGCGTAAACAAATAACACGGGCAATCATACCACCTCTCTTGAAGGTGAGTCTAGAGTAGTATAGTATATACACACACTAAGTTTCACTTTGATTAGCGTTCGGTACTATCGCAATATTGTCGCGCCAACAGTCATCTAAGATAGCTACGGTTTAATCCTGGTCAGTCGCGAAGTGCACCATACAAGTAATATGTATATTGTATATTTGCTTACTGTTTTTAAATAGTGTTAAGTTTTAACTTATGATTTTTTTTTAATATCAATAATCGATAAATGACGGGTCACCTGAGAGTAATTGATCAGGGTCCCCGATGTACGGTTTTTGTATTGTTTTAATCTTTATTACATCTGATACAATGTGGTATAAAAGTTGGACTTAACGTTAAAAGCATTACGTTTGTAGCACCACAGGCAACGCCGACGCGCTGCCGGTTAAATGGAAAAGGAGAACCCACTTCTTAATAGCTCTTCGATAGTGGAGACCATTTTATGGTTGTCTCTAGCAAATAGGTGATAACGAGGGTAGGAAAAATCCCTATCACTACATATGAGTGCCGTCGTGATTATACAGGATGGTACAGAGCCAGCCCAGATCGTGAACCATTCACCACAGACTGTTCCATTGTTTTGGAGGGTGTACAGCGAGCAGGGAAGGATGGACTTAGGTATCTTTACACTCTACACTCCATTTACGATGTCATCACGCGACACAAGCAATTCGGTTATCCACGCTTGCAATGTTTCAGGCGAAATAGACTTATTTTCTAAACTGATGAAAACGCAAATATACGACTCATGTACGATACCCAATCTAACATTTAATCCAGTTCAATAGATCACATAAAAGGACGCTTCTATTACCAATTCTGTATCAAATTGCCAAAAGACTTCCGCCCTTATCGATGTTAAAAGCCCATACCTCGAAAGGAGTTCAGTGTGAACCATTACTGTGTTATTCGGGGTATCAATTCTTTGAGGACATTATCTTTTGATCTATTGGACTTGTTGGTTAAAGTACTTTGAAATGAGTATGTTAAGAGATGATTTCTATATAGAATTTTATTTCGTCTCATGAGCAGAAAAGTATTTTAATAAACTGAATAGATTTCGACCTCTTATTTCATTGTTCGTCGAGTCAAATTACCCTGACGATGCTCCACTTTGAGACAAAACACGTGTTGGTGCTTATTTGTGTTGGCTTATCGTTTTATTTAATACTGTGACCCGCCTCGAATTCATTCAGGATTGCATATTAATCATACATGAATTAAAATTCCAAACGTCTTACGTGAAGGGCTTTAAATGACTTAATTGAATATCAGTTAGAAAAAATCTTAAACTTATTTTTTTTTTCAGAATATTCATGGGCTCAAGATTTATTTTCTATTAAATGTGACGCTCTAGGTATACGAAAAATTTATTGTGTCGTGCTGCCGGCTTTCTTATCATCAGTCCATAGCACTCATAGGTAAAGTATAACATCATAATGGTGAAAACTATGATGTTGCATGCTTGTTGGATGCCAGAAACGTCTGGAAGTTTGCTTGTCCGATTATCCTTATGAGTATAAACTTCAAGGAGCTCGGGATAACTTGCTTTGCAAGAAAACGTATGATACATTATTAAATAATATATCTGAAATTGACAGGGCATTAAAGGCTGTTAAGGTGGGAATCTTGTTCAATTCCTATTGGTACTCTCTAAGATGGATACCTTGCGAATATCTGCCAGCCTTTGTTTAGGTGTTAAGGCTTGCACGCGTCATATATGCTCGTCCGGTGCAATTGTTCATGCCTCAGGACATCACAGGCTTTACGGTCAAAAAAGAGTCTGTCACTTCCCCCGCCATGCCACCCTGAATGAAATTATTCTCGGTCTCTTGTCACAATAAAGCCAAATGGCATCATTATTTCTAAACGATGGCAAGAAACCTGATGGCATTTCAATCGTGCCTTGGAGTTATGGGACGATCACTGGTGTGGGACGCAACGTGGGTTGATACACTTACAGCATCCCATCTTGATGCTAGCATCGTCAGAGTTGGCATTGCAGTAGAAACTGCAGAAAATGATACATACAAATAAATCAGATGTACAGTCTCAGTTTTTAATGTGAATAGCCTACAAACGAAGACGAGCCAGCTGATGGTGAGTGGTCACCGTCGCTCATGGACATTAGTAACACCAAAGGCATCTCTAATGTCTTGTCGGCCAAGAAGAATAGAGAAGATAGAAAGAAATAACGAACATAAGGCCTACTTGGCATTGATTTGATTCAGTGCATGCCGTGTGCGTCAGCGTTTATTATTATTTTTTATTATTCTTAGCAATCCGCTCTCGCTTCGGTAATAATTGTTTTTAATTTTACCAATCACAGTACGTATCTGTGTACGAGCAAGAGTTAACGACGGAAAAATTGTAACATTGACGATGATAATTGTAATTATTATTATGATTTGGACTAAAAAAATGCAATTAATAACCGACACGTTTCCGAATTAAAATGGTCATCACAAGGCCCTGACGGTATCTACTAAGGGTATGTATACAACCATACATTCATCTTTGATCACTAACATAAGAATAATTTTGATAAGTAATTTTTATATCAACATTTTTTTATTTTTCAATATCTTTCTATGTTGGTTTGATTTGATACCTCCTTGATTTATCACCCCTTTTATTCACAGAGAATATATTTTAACACAATAGTTTAATACCGTTGAGGATTACTCTCCTGTTGTATTATTATATTGAGTTATAACATAACAATAGCGTCCCAACGGGGAATAACAATGGATATTGTTATATATTGAGGTGTTTTTGTTACCGGTCAGACGCTTTCATAAAAGTGGAAAATAGTGAGATTTAAAAGCTGGTTTTTGTATAGGGTAGGAAAGGGCGTTTAGCCTCTGAATTATAGTGTTAGTTAGATATAAGTACAGATACTTTGCGCCCTATATTTAAACAAAATGATTGGTGGGAGCCAGAGGGGTCTAATATGCCTATAGAGTAATATTAAAAAATACTGCAGTTGACAAGTCCAAATCAGCATTCTCTAATATCATAAATGAAAATCACTGCTAATTAAGCGGTGAAACTTTTCATCTAATAGTATGGTTAATTATAATATGTAAGATTTGCAAATTACCAAGTGCCCTTTATTAAACGTACTCGAAAAAAACTTGTTTCGTCGCGATGCTACCTTGGTTATCTGTCTGACCGGGTAATCTTCACTCAATAATATTTCACTTATTTTGGTTACATTCTAAGAATTACTCAAAACTAGATTTACTGGATCTTTCTTGGCCGGCAACGCTTCGGCGACGAGGTTAGGAATGGGCATAATTGATAGTGACCTATAAAATTCTCATCATTTTATGTGCCTCAAAACTGTTGGAACGTGGATATTTCCAAGAAACAGGTCAAAACTGCACCTAACACTAAGTCGTCAGTTTGAAATACAAAATTGTACGGAATTATAAAGCAAATGAACAGCTGTTTTATGTTTACATTTTTTCAGCGATTAATATCCGAAGTTAATTATTTAGTTTATTAGAATTACTCGGTAACAATCGGTAATTACCAAGTTCAGTAGTAATTACCGAGTACTTTGAGTTTTGCACCAGTTGACAATTTTCCACCGGTAATTTATTAACAGACTAATACTGAATTCCTTCTAGAATGGTGCAAGTTATAAGCTGGTTTTAAAATATTCGTTTTACATATTGCTCTAAATGAACAAAAGGAAATCTCTTATTTCCTTATTAGAATTGTCAATAGTGCTGGTTGTATGGGCGTATTTGTGAGACATTATATTTATCTGAAGTTATAGAGAAAAAATGTTATTCGTTGTAGAGAAGGCTTCTCTAAATTAATGCGTTCAACATCTTAGACTTCATCATCACTTACTGTCAGCTGGGATTGTTATCAAGCATTAACTTATTTTATGTAAAAAAAGAATTAACTATTCCGATCGATAGTCGAACCCTCACCCTCGACACGAAAAGCAGGGTTGTCACTGAGCTAATGCTTGTTTATTTTAACAAAAACATTAAGTTAAATAATAACCCTTTTGTTTGATAAATATAAATTACTAATAATCTATATATCTATCAAAAGTATTGGTTAACTAAGTAAAAAAAAATACTATATTAATTTATTGGAATATTATGTCATCATCTTTTATTTCTATCCTATGAATTTCTACCGAAAAGTTGCATGGTAGAGGTCGCTGCTCAGTAATAAGAGCGCATTTTGTGTAACTTACTTTTAATCTGAGTATTACTATTTATTTTTCCTGTTCGCACAATAAGTAATAGATATTTTTTTTATTGTATTACATTTGTAACACATCCAACACCGAAAAAATGGCTGTTTTACTTGACTTTGAACAAAGGACACGCAATGTTTGGCTCAATAATCACTGCTATGCGTCAGAGGCTATAAAGCAGTTAAAATGTATACTCTGCAAATAGAATATGCAGCGTGGTGTAGATATTTCTCCAAACCTCCTTGATAAATTCTTAAGGATTTATACACTGTCTACACAATCCCTACAATAAATCCATACTAAGATGTTGATTATATTTGCTACACCCGTACTTACAGTTATCTTTTTTTTGTTAAATAAATATGTATAAACTTTATGT
This sequence comes from Megathymus violae, assembly GCA_003671415.1. Taxonomy (NCBI): domain Eukaryota; kingdom Metazoa; phylum Arthropoda; class Insecta; order Lepidoptera; family Hesperiidae; genus Megathymus; species Megathymus violae. The sequence continues at coordinate 315,588 of PDGT01000105.1, read as the reverse complement.
ACTTCTTTATATTTCAAATTTGATATATAATGAATTTGTTTCGAATTTTTCAATTCAGCACTGCTCTTAATGTATTATACCTATTTTCGTTTATAGAAATCTTTACAAATTGATATGTAATAAATTATGAATACAGAATAATTAATTAAAAATAATTGCTACATGAGAAATATTTTCCCACAAACCCGTGAGAATAATAAACTACCCTAAGGAAAGAGCTTCTGTTTGTTCCTGGATAAATGTTTGTCCAGGAAGGTCAAGATAGCCTTCGGCGAGCTTTGCTCCTTAGCGAGCTATATTACACTTTCCTGTGACTTCACTTTTATTTTAAGAAATTCAATTTATTGTATGGAAAAAGAAGAAGCGCGTGTTTTGTTTATTCATTTATTTATTCATTTAGCGACATAATCCCATATGAATATGGTAAAATTATTCATGGAGCTTTTTAAGCATTTGCAGCCAAAAAACCAGAACTTGTTATTTGGCAAAATTTTATATTATACTATGTAATATGAGAATAAAATTAAAAATCTACTTCAAAAACCAAATATTGAATAAAAATAAAATTCATAATAATTCTTTTGGGATTGTAAAATGAGTAAAAAACTCAAAAAATCCCTATGCATAGATACGGATATCCGGATAGATATCCATCTACCAACATTTCGACGACCACTGTTAGATATAGACTTCCTCGAACACACGCCATTCAGACCGCCTCTGACCTTTTTGAATCCAGCGGATTCAGTCACCACACTATCTGGCTGCTGAGTGATCTATGCTTCTTATATCAAGATGTAATCGCCACTCTAGGAAAATTCTTCCCTAACGGCTATCGGTCTTTCGACTGTGGCTAGCCTATTACCAGTTCATCCAGATAATTCTGTCGTGTTAGTTTGTCGGTAACTCTGGTGCGTCCACGAGTTTGATTATTGCGGACAAACAAACGGAAAAATTATGTGCATACGGACCAACGACTCTGACAAGATGTGTGGGTGTTTAGACTCTTTTGTTTGCATTCCCCATTATTGACCGACAGATTAACCAGTAATATTTTTATCAGTGATTGTGTTTACCCATGGACTGGATATTGCGAAGGACGATGTACACCTACGAAAATAATGAATATAAATTTAATAATTTAACTTCATCCACATGAATTTAGTTAACCTAATAATATTTTATGACATCATATCGCGATGCAGAAATATTATGATGTTATGCATCCGTGTTTGATGTATAATATAATGGTATGAACCGATCAGAGTGGCGCAAGTTAGGGGAGGCCTATGTCCAGCAGTGGACCTCCAAAGGCTTTAGTTAGCTAATATTGTATTCAATACAAAAAAAAATACTAGATAATATGCATAATCATGTACATAATGTATCGTATCATAGTAAAATGAATAATTAATTTTATACATTATAAGGAAGTGTTAGGATTTGTAAATCGCAAGAATAACGAGACCGTTATCGAGTCAATCAGCTATATCTGTAAGTTACATCTATTTTCTCCGAATCTACTATACGAAAGAAGGTTGCAAAATTCGATACAATGTACTAAAAATCGGGAGACACGTAAAATATTCAAGTTTGTATGACAGGTAGAATTTAAAACTAATTTACACTTAGAATTTGTGAGACAAACCAATATTGATTGAAGATTTTTAGAATATTTGTAAGATGAAAACTAGGCGCGTTGAGCGATTTGTGTACGGATACATTTTATGGGGTTCGCTTTATTGACCTGCTAAAGACGAATGGAGACTGGAGTAAAGTAATATGCAATAATATATGTATATGTAGCTAAAATGACGTTTATGCATTACTGTGCATATCTATACCGTAAAGTTAAACTAACTACATTTAAAGTTAAATGTGTATATAGTGTGCATTGTTTAAGTAGTGTTTTAGGTTGATTATTACTTTGATACATTATAAAACAGATTTTTTCACCAACAGATTAACAGTCATCAGAAAATATTGAAATTGTCGCGGATTTAATGAATAAAATTCTATACAAAATTATAAATATTTTAAATTTTTGAGTTGACTTACAAAATGTGGTTGCTGTCGCAAAAGAATGGTTTTTTATCTTATCACACGAAAAAGATTAAAATTGAAGCAATTTTAATTACAAGAATGATTTTCTTTAAACTTACTAAGCGATCGTTTTGTGATTTTAATTGTCCATAATAAAACACCCATTTTATAATTTTTTTCACTTCTACAAAAGTATATTAATTTGCAACAATTTTAATTTACAAATTATATTTTTCTTAATTTTAAAGCTTCACATAATTTAAAAACTGATAGATAAATTACGGTGGATTTTCATAGTATTTTCTTTTTGGCAATAAAAACTAATTAATGTGACAACTAACTAAAGTGACAGATAACGGATTACAAAGTTTTTTAATAAAGAATAGACGAATAAATAAGACGCCATGTTGAATATCGAAGATGATATATAATACTTGTTTAAAAGAACTGTCTATTTTCGCTGATTTTTAGTATTATAAATTGACCTGTCGTTTCTGAACTGTTCTTTTGGTACACATATATTTTATGGCAACGCCTTTGTAGATATATTAACGGCATATGTTTTAGTCTAAATTATTAATTATGGGGACCAAATTAGATGATTGAAAAAACTTTTTAACAATACGAATATTTATTTTTCATAATATATCGACCATGAATCTCATTTCGTTTTAATAATACACAGTAATAGGAAAATATTTTTAAATATATTAATAGTACGTAATCTTATCTCACATGAGTCCGATTCGGACATTTTTTTTGTGTCGGACTTAATCAGTTTTTTACATTATAATAATATTTTACGTACGTACATCGCTATTCCTCGTATTAGAGATCGTATAGATACACAATAATAAGATTACATAATCAACACCTAACAACAAATATTATTTATCAGCTAATATTCTCATAAAATATACATCCGCTCCCTTCTCGTATTTTAAACCGCACGTGCCACTACCACTGGTCTCAACTTAAACCGTTCCTGTAATTGAGGAGTCGGAAATAGCAATTTTGCTCGAACATATAATATAATATTAATTTATCCGAGTTCTAAGTGACTTCGTTCCATCGTCATTTCGATACGATCACTGTAAATATAATATTATGTGCTCGTAAAGCTATAATATTTTAGAATATCAGCTTTCACATTTCTCTTCATCGTAATGATTTTTGTTCTTATTCGTACCGTCTTAATATTTTCACGTTTACATCTAACGTATTAACGTGCTTAGGGAAGCACAGAAGCGTTCAAGAAATTTTGCTGCTGCGGTCACTCATCTACCCTACTATATTCCCCGGCTAAAGCTCCTTTACCTGTCGATTAATACAATCGGCCTGTCCAAAACCGCTTCGATAAAAGCGCTTTAAAATCGAAACTATGATGTTTAAAGATATTTCTATCTCCATCCCAATATAACCATCCACAAGTCTACCGTCTAAATACATACATTGTGAGTACTTGTCACAGTTAAAATAAAATAAAATTTATTTATTATATATTTAATACCTTTGCCCTAGTTCAGTGGTCGCTAATCAATTATAAATTAATGGAAACGTATTATTATTAACAAATTGATGGAAAAATTTGATAACTTTAACTGTTATTGGGAAAACAGACCCCAAGTAAAATAGACTGTGTATAAAAGCTCTGTCGATTGCAACATTGCGTATAAAAACGAGAGTTCGTCGAATATGCCACGCTACGCCGAAAATCATGTAGAATTTGGTTCACCAGTTAAACCTCGGTTTAAAAATTTTGAATTGCGTAGGATATCAGATTGGATTCCAATCATTGGATCAAAAGTTGGTTCATTTGCGTTTAAAGTTCCACGTTTCAAATTTATAGCTCACTAGCTGTACCCGCGACTTCGTCCGGTGGAATTTAACAAAAAAGTAATTTAGTAGAGGTAAAATAAGTTACTTCTTATTACATCAGCTACCTGCCAGTGAAAGTCCCGTCAAAATCGGTCCAACCGTTTCAGAGATTAGCCGGAACAAATATACAGACAGACAGACAGACAGACAAAAATTGTAAAAAAAATTATTTTGGGATATGTACCTAATACACATTCATATGCATGTAGTAAAAAGCGGTTGTTTTAATATTACAAACAGACACTCCAATTTTACTTATTTGTATAGATTACAATGCGACTTATAACTATTCCACTGCTGGGCTTCAGTCTCATCTTATAATGCGCGGGATTAAGAACATATTTCACCACACTCGATATTTGTTGACAGACAGACAGCTGGTAAAACATATGCTGATTATCTCATCAAGAAAAGCACACAAAGAGCCACGAACGGGTTACTAACAGCGATCCATCCATTTATTAGCCAACTTATGTATCTGTTAGACGTACATACATTAGTTTTTAAGACGATAATTTCTTAAAGACTTTAATGCCTCGTACTACATCACTGGCACTTCCAAGGTAGTGTCTTATTATACTAGAATCACGCACGCATCTCATATTGTACCAGTACCGCATAATGGCACATGCTGTGTTGAGACTCTCTTATGTGAGTTCTTCATAGATTGTCTTACAGCTGAATTTATTGTCAACATTTTACTAAGTAACACACCTGTTTTGCGGTACTCTGCAATTTATTCCTACAAAAATTTGAATATTATCATAACTAATAAACATGGTTCTATCGTAGGTATTCGTTGACGACCCTATGTTTAACAATAATGGTTGTTTGGGTGGGATTAAAGCCCCCATATTTAAACGCTTACAGACTATCAGATTGTGTCAGACATTAGCTATCGACTAAGAAAGCAACGTGAGATTAGGGCGTGTCCGTTACAAATATCCAAGTTAATATTATATGATGGCATTCGAGCTATGGGGGAAAAATATTAAACCATACCTGTTGTTATCGTTAGATAACAATCGTAAAGAATTAATGGATTTTTTTAGAAACAAAATTACTTTATACACTCAGATTGGTTGTCTAATTAAATACCAATATATACTTAATATATTCTAAATAAAGTCTCATAAAGAAAGAAAACATAACTAAAATTTAGAGAAGGACATGTTATCAAAAAATACGCTCAGGTGAATAAATAACCCAATGAAGAGTATGTTCAAAACTAAGAAATGAGTCGAAGCCCGCTGAACTGAGTTACTATGAAGCTCATTTTTGTGTCGCAATAGAGAGGTCTCGTTGAAATTGTAATAACGGTAAATGGTGGCCATCATGAAGCGACGCGTTAACATCTGCTAGAATAAGAATCAGGGCTGCCCCTACCATGATTTATTTGCAATTATTTGATAACGAATCAAATTTCTCACCACGGGACGCATATATGATATTCATTATACATATATTACATTTAAATAGATTCATAGTCGCGTACGTTACAGTTTATATTGTTTCTAAATTTCCATAATTTAATCGAGTCATCTCCACTAGCACTGCCCAATTATATTACTAAATTGCCATCATTCACTGTTACTATACCATCGCCACCACCGCTGCACCATTATTACATATTACATCACGACAAACTATTACTACCTCGTCACCACAGTTACACTATCATTACATCTCCACCTTAAACAATTTTCGTACCATCTCCATTGTCACATGTCTGCACTGGTCACATACTACTGCCACCACTAATCACGTCTACCATGCTATCACACACTGCCGCTATGCCACTATAGTATAATTTTTTTCTCCATGCAGTTTGCGTCATAAAACGTCGGAGAGGTGAAGCGAGTATTTTGCTCTCTCTCCCACTCACGGGCCTTATGGGCGGGCATAGTGATGGACATTATTATTGTCGATAAGCATTATCGATAGTGTATGTAGTTTTGTCATTATGTGGGATTGTAATAAAAATGAAAAGAAAAATAGATAAAACAACGTATTTATTAAAATAAGAATAATAATGATTTAAAATAAATTATATTAAAATAAATATAAATTATAAATATATATAATCATGTTTGCCATGCTATCACACATCAGTCTCCGGCTGCAACACACCACAGTTGTGCTACCATACACTGCAACAGCATTTAATAGTATCACATCACATCAGTACACCAATGACGCAAACCGCCTTACCATCACAACATTAGTCATTTATTCTCACATTACGGCTACGATTGCATAATCGCCATGTACCGCTTTAAAGTAAAGATATACAGTGAATATGCAATATGTTTTTACTGCAAATGTATTAACAATACATATATTAGGTTAATTTGTTTTGACAATATTCGTGTTTCTCTATCCACTGAAACTTTAAAAGCCAAACCACAAACAATGCGAAGAAAAACGAACGTTACCAAAAGCAATTACAAATTTGGTTTCACTGTAAGGTGTTAACAGTTACTGTTCAAACAATAGCAAATAAATTTGAGTTTAATAAACCAGTAGTACGGGCACTTTATATATATATATCTTTGGAATTTTTAAGCTTTCTTCTTACTTAGTGTTGTTATTTTTAAAATGTTAGGCTTTTCAATGCGCCTTACCTTCAGGTGTTTTTGAGGATTACTTTAGAGATGCCGAGCAACGGGAATTATGAGACAGGGAACGTTTTTAAAGGAATACGAGATGAGAATATTCATTTTCCAGGAGCCAAGTTATATTTGATGCGGTTGAAATACTGAGTCTGATTTTAATAAGTAATCTCCTTGCATAACTTGGTATGGTGTCTAGTTCATTCTATGAATTCTACGTAATTTTGTACCTTTGCTGACTGACTAGTGCTTTTCGAAACATTTAAAATGTAATATCATCGCTAGCTTGGAGCTTAATAAATTTCAATATTCTATACGTATAAATATTGTTTTAATTATAATAAAATATATTTAGAAAACCTTAAAGAGAGAAAGAATAAAATTATTTTAAAAGCAAAAATTATTCATTCTTTTATCCTACATATTTTTGCTAATGTGCTCATGTTGCACCACCGGATGAGATCTTTTGAGTTAAAAATTGAGATTTAAAAAAACAGCTTAAAAAGAATAAGGTCGTCGTAAATGTGATCCATTCTCGTACAAGGTGATCCATCCTCGTACAAGGCGATCCATTCTCGTACAAGGCGATCCATTCTCGTACAAGGTGATCAATTCTCGTTCAAGTTAAAGTATCATCTTTTTAAAATTCATTAATTTTTTTTTCGTAATTTGGTTTTATTGGAAGACCAGTTAAACATATTCCTCGCTCGATTCTGCATCACAGTTTTAGTATTACGGATTAGTCTGTGACCCTTTATTGTTAGGTCCACGTCTGCTCGTTTGTCGGCTGGAGTGTTAGGGGCCATAGGCGAACAGAGTTTCGGTTATGCCGTCTATGTTGCAAACTTGCATGGGCGGCGCTTCTCACCAACCATTAGGAGTCTGTCGGCTTGTTTCATGGCTATTGATAAAAAATGTTTAGGGAAATTTGAACGTTGGAAGTTTGATACATTTTCTAATGGACGTAATTCCTAAAATGTATTTACTATCAAAGTAATATTTAGTTATATATTACCACCCAGACCTCCTTAAGGAGGAAAATATTTAAATTTATTTCGTAGAAAAAATTCATAAAGTATACTCTAAAATATTTATATTTTTAATTGCAATCATAATTTATATATATTCTTGGAAGTAAAAGATCATTAAGAATAAAAAAAAAGGTTTACTCAGACAAAATTGTAAACTCCAATAATTACTTTTAATAAAATAAATAAATGCTTCGTTTTAAACAAAATCAATTTAAAACAAATAATGTATGATCGTTCAGAGTTTCCACAGTCTTCAGGTATAGTTAACACTAAGGCTTCTGGCGACAAAATGACCAACATCCGCCGTTGCTCGTTCTTATATAGGATGGTACCCCCTTTTTGAAAAATATTCTTCTTATTTCTAAGAATATATGTATATATTTGAATAACTGGATGAAATAATTTTTAAAACTGTACACAATCACTATTAAGTCAATCGTTTTTTTTAAATCTGTAAGGCTGTTTGAATAAACTAAGAAAAAAAGGTTACTGCTAATAGTGCTTTCATCTTTAAGTTACGAATAAGTACTCAGTATTGGCATCTCACAATTAGCATACAGGAACTAATTCCATCACAGTCATTTTGATTTGGCTTTAGGCGTGACTGCATGTATGTATACTTTAATAAAAAAAGTTTCAATGTGAGACGATTGTGTATACACCGCAGCTAAAGGCGAGGCACCTGGGTATATGGTTAAAATTGCTGCACAATCGATAAATTCAAAGCTGTAAACGAAGCAGCCGTCTTAAATGATCGATTTAAGCATCCCACTTAGCTGTTGAATCAATCAAACTGATTACATGTTTAATGATGCCAGTGTTCATCGGTCAAGTGCAGATTAGTTTTTTTTTCAAAAGCCTTTGAGAACGTTATGGAATAGATGCAATTACAGTTTTCCTTTTAATATTTTCATTCACAAAAGTACATGGTTAAAATTTGCTAATATGGTGTATTTTTTTTCTATATAAATATATATAATAGGTTAATTTAGAAATTGCTTTGTTTATGTAATGAGATTATTAGGATATTTTTCTAATATTGTTTAAAATAATGAATGAATAAGCAATTTCTAAATTAACCGCTTTATATTGCTTTTATAAAAGTAACAATTTAAGTTTGCGTTTCAATTCGTAATATAAATATTGAATAACCCTTTGGATCTTGGAACTGCTAAATTAACAAAAAGCGGTACTAACAATTCGCACCTTATTTGGGAATTTCTAATGGCACGGAATTTTAATGAACACAACTTTGGGGAAACGGTTGCGAATGAAAGGCGGTTTTAGAAACAATGATATTTTCAATAATTAAAAAGTCAGTAAAATTATCATTTTAGTACATAATTTAAATAATTTTGTAAAAAATTTTAAGTAAATTATCCTGCAAAGGACTGCTTTATTTCTTTTACTGGACTGATGACCTGCATTTGCTCAACATGAATCAATGTAAATGATAGTCATAATAAATAAATTATAATGATATAAATGATAGTAGGTTGGACAATCATACTTCATTCTGATTATATAGTAATTATTCAAGTTATTATTAATCATAAATTATTAAATTTGGGGTCACTATATTAAAAAATAAATATATATTTTTTGTATCGATTTTCGCGGAACCATTTCCAGGAATAATATCGAATCTTAGATTTAACATAACACGTTAAAAATAACATACTGTTTTTTGTTTAAAAACACATTGACAACTTTTCCAAAAATAACATTTATGTTATTAAAACATTTCATTATTAATATCATTATAATCAACCTAAGAATTATATTAAGACTGAATATAAAAAACAGAACAAGATTGTCGAAAAGCATACTATTGACCAAATCAGTTTCAAAAGTAATAAGAGAGTTTGTTTTCCTAAATTATTCCCATGTAAATACCGTCTTACCCTTTTGTAAATACGGCCGCTTTGAAAAATGCTGTTTAAAAAATGAAAAAATGCTGATTTCGATTACGCCCGCAAGTTTTAGTTTGTATCCAACGGATAAAACCATAATTTTTATATTTGAACTGTAACGGCTACTCACATTTTTTTATTTTTTTAATCATATTAGTCTAAAATCATATAAAACCAGTTACTATAAACAATTGACTCTCAATAAATAAATCTTGTAGTTAAGTTAAACAAAGAACAAATTCTTGTAGTACTATAAACTAAGAGACTATCGTAGTATTTACGATGGTTCAACTACTTATCTAATGTTATAAGTGTAATGTATTGAGATATGAGGGTATTCGATATGTATTATTTGATTGCAAATCCTTCAATGGCGATGATTTTGTAAATAATTCCCGTTGCCGATATACGAGGGTTATACTTTCGGACACCAAAGACAAGGTGAGGACGAGCCGATCGGCATATTCCTGTAGAACTGGCTACTTACAGCAACTTCAGCAATAACCTTTAGGAAAACATCCGCGACCAATTTGTTTTGATTCCGTATAGCGAGAAAATTCGACCCCGGCAGTTCATGGAACCAAAGGTCAAATTTTAGAATGTATTAGAACTGGCGCTGGTAGTGGAGGCGGCCGAGCACCACGAAGCGATGGACGGGGTCTCTTGGAATGATGAAAGTTGTAATGTAGATTGCTTATCTCGCCCACCTCTAGGAAGCAGGAGGGTGGTAGCTTACCAACCATGTCCATTTACCAATTACCAAGTTTTATTAAAGTCTTAATAAATAAGCTCCAGAAATTACGATAGTAACTAACTGATGGTAAGTAACTTGAGCCGGCACAGAACAAGCAGCAACAAGAAGCAAACAAACCTAAAGTGTAAAAAGACAGTAGTTTCACATTTGTGGTTAATTTAATTGTTTATTAGGCACCCATACAGAATTATAACCGACATTTATTTGGCAACTTAACTATGAATAATAAATCTTTTATTTTTTATCACCTTTTCGTTAATTTTTTTTCTTTAAAAGTTTTTATTGCGGTTATTAACCAATATTTTTTATGCTGCTCTTATAATATTTCCCGAAACAAAGCGACAAAGATTCGTTAGTAACATAAAGAAACGGTACGGTACGTATAGCTGTTATAATTCCCTGTCTTAAGAGAACTTTCCAAATTAGGCGCCAATTGTCCATGACGGCTTCAACTCGTTTGCCTAATTGTTTCAAAATGTTTGCTTGAAACTTTCGACCTTTTATACTTAGGAGTTTCCTTTTAAAAATCGACCTTTGATTGGTGGTTAATAATGTATTAATGTTTACATTTTTTTTTTATTAACAATGCTTTAGAAAAGAACTTATCGGATTATGATTCTTCCACTGTTAGCCATGTCTATAGGGAACGGGGTCTAATTACCATCAGGTAGCTTGTTTGTCTTTTCGGCTGCTCTTGAGGCTAAAATCAATCCATTAAAGAAAAATTTATTGCGAAAGCTACAAATACTATACTACTATTAAAATCTGTTGAGATTGTCGTGTATAACTCAAGATAACTCAAGAACAACTTGACCGATCTTAATGAGAATTGCTATGTAATGAGAACAAGTGATTGCACAGATGATAGGATAAAAGTTTAACCCAAGTACGTGGCTCTATTCATCCTATAGGACAAACCAAATTCCATTACTTTCGATACACCCCGGTTATCAACAAATCCCGCCTATTGATGTTCCCTGGATTTTATACACAGCTAACGACGGTACTCATGCATAATGATGAGGTTTTTTACATACAAAGCTTATAAAAGGTGACCTGTTTCTTGGCTCTTTCTATAAATATAACAAGCAAATTATTTCTTATCACAAAATTTACAGAATTCATATTCTTAATAAGCTAATGCAACATGCATTCTAGAGCCACAATATTTAATATTAAGAGATCATGTCAGGTGTTTCGTTTTAGTTATGTTATTAATATAGTTATTTTAGTAATTCCTAACATAACGTTGGCTTTGAAATAAAATATTATTATTTTAATTACTATCAATTGTCTTGGAGGAGCAGACGTTCGCAACTTTGTTAGCATTGAAATATCAAAGGGTTTAAGTACCCTTTAAACAAAGTTCACCCCAGCAATTTCTATTTAATCTGTAATATTTAAATCCACGTTTAACATCGGAGCATTGTTAATTAATATGTGTGTTGCTAACTCGAAGATTGTCGTTGCTCAGAATAATTCAGCAAATTTTATCTAATATTTAGCAAGTTGATTTCTTTTAATATTAACACTGTCACTTTTAACTTGCAACTTACAACTTTCACACTGTCACTTTTAATTTACAACTTTCATAATTCATATTGCTGAGTCAAAGCTCGTGTAAGAAGTTAATGTGGGTCGCAATGGCTTATTGCCTCTTTACTATACTTTATAAAGAGTACTTCCCCGTAATAATCATAAATTAATTCACCAATACTGGTAATTTAGCCGTGAACCAAGAGTTTTGTGAGGTCATTATGATAGTTTCAAAATTGCGAATTGCGTTAGAAATCTTTTTTTTTTTTGATCATGTCACAAAAGTGAGTGCATATATCTAGTTGAAATTCGATATTTGCGATTAATTGTTAATCACAATTAGGCTTGGAGCTGTTCCACTGCTGAACTCCGATCTCTTCTCACAAAAGAGGGGTTAAGGCTATAGTCTAAACGCCGGCCAATTCGAATTGGTAGATTTCACTCACCATTGAGAATATTACCAATAACTATCACTTATGCCAGTTCTTACACGAAGTTTTCCTTCACTGAACCAGTAATAATTGTAAAAATCACATAATTAGAAATCGAGTCTCCTGCGCAAAAAATCGCCATTCAAACCACTCGACTCCCACTTCTTTTGTGAAGTAGGTCATCACAATATATCAGGTCAGTTAGAGCTTAGATCACTAACGTCCTCACGTTACTGTAATAGGTACGTGATTCATCGCTGATAAGGGAAATCATAAAACCAATTTACGTCTTCCAATAAAGTTTTATTTCATTACATACAATAATTATTAAATTAAGCATTCTTTTAATACTTACATCGTTTGGCCTTAATCAAATTATTTTACAATGTTATATTACTTAATAACAGGATGATAACACGAAACAGTCAAATATTACACTCCGGTAAAATACTATTTTTATGATAATTAATCACACTGTTTTTTTAAATTTATACATTTATAACCAATCTAAGCATAAAATGACTTATTTCGAAGTTTATATTTACACAGGCTAACCAATTTCGCTTCGCTTCGAGAAACAAAATCCATATATTTTTTTGTCATAATCAATGTGAAAATATTTTGTGAAGATAAAAATTACCTAACAGAAATAGATATAAATATTTCCAGTTCCACCGAAATTTGTTTACTGGTTTTCGCTTGATACAAATACCGGACAAAAAAACAAACATTACATAATTAGTATTAGCTATTTGAGCTCTAGATACGCCACAATGCAGGAATAAACCAAGGATAATCTTTTTAATATAAGAAATATTTTCTCTTTTAATATTTAAATAAGCAATAAGCCTTTGTAATGTATTATATTCAAAAAATATTTAATTTACAGTCACGGCCCGCAATGGATTTAGGTTTTACACTTTTTCATTACAATTTTTATGTCAATCCTTAGGGTTTCAGAAATAATGACTTGACTTGTTTGAAGTTACTTAATTAAGATGAAGCTTATCCTGAATCCACTTTCAAGGATTGCGCAATCTTAATTGTTTCTGTATTAAAAAAACCAAGACGTTTCATATTTTAAAAACGAAACGTTATCTGACAAGCTAATAAGCATATTTTTAAAGCTCCGTATTGTCCAATGTTCCAATTGTGCTTTTCAGTATCTCACTTCATGACAATTCATGCGTAATATACTAACGGTCTTAACAATAGAATCATCAGGCGAACGTGGTTGTTAGAGTCAGAACTGAAATAGATTTACACAGGTATGGGAAATTGCTGTATTTTATTATTAAAGCTGAATAGCGACTTGCTGCAGTTATAGATAGCGTAGTTATGGATACGGATTACATATGGCTAAATAATTTATAGCAATAGCATGTTTTAAGTACAACAAGAGTTAGAAATAATTACATTTTTTATAAGATTTTTTATTTTTATAAGATAGATAATAGAATACTAGAAAAATTGCACGTCCTTTTGTTATATATATATATATATATATAACAAAAGGACGTGCAATTTATCTTGTCCTATGATCAGACTATAGCTGTACAACAAAAGTCCTATTTGAGATAAGTATCTGTTTTTTGGTCTATAGGCCTCCGTATATCGTTGAATCCAAGGCAACCTTCCCTCCTCATCATAAACACAGCTTAATTACACCCGCTAGCGTAATTACAATTATTGAAAATTACAAACATTACGTTACATACACACAAATGTAATTTTACTCAAAGAGACACACAAAAAACATAAAAATTCTAATATTATACTCGTATAATGTGCTCGTGTTGAAGTCTAAAATGTAAATCATTTCATATGTAACTTGGCCTTAAACACAATTAGCAAAATTCCTGACACATAATCCTTAGAGAAACGTCCCATAAGTTGTGAGTAATTATGTAACCATAGATCTTCGGTCTCGTAGAAACGGCTAAGACGAAAAACGGGCATGTTAATATCAATAAATCAATGCTCATACAGTCGCACAGTGTCCGTAGAATTCCCTTTATTGCACATGGCATGGACAAACACAAATAAGAGAATTTACACACATGACGCAAAAAAGCATTTACTTGTAATTGAAAGTCTGCCCCAGCCGGGAATCGAACCTGGGAACTCTACCAAGCGTAACAGGATCATCATATGTCATCATATGTATGTACAAATAAATGTATATTCAAGAAACAAAATCCCATTTTAATTCAACCACCTTAAATATTTAAATCCAAACTGAAATCTTATTTTAGGTCTAATATGAAAGTATTACTATCGTATAACAATTATAACTGAAAGTTTAATAAGATCACATTTTACATTCATTTTATATTTATTAATTATGCTTTATACATTTTAATTTCGTAAATTGTATTAGGTATGTTTTTTAAAATACAAATTAACTTAACAATTCAAAAGGGGCTGTCTATACAGATAATATTCTGTGATGAGTTTCGTCCAATCTACATGAGATGCTGGCCGAACTCACCCCGATTTAACACGAGCGACCTTAATCAGACATATTTACCGTATTTACTTCCTAAAAAATAATTAAATTGACAACTTGAATAATTAGAGATTAACAAGCAGAAACATAAGAAAAAAAATACAGAGTAAAATATAATATCAAGTTAATATATTCCTACGTATATTCTTGTATCATTCATACCGAAAATATAAATTAAATTTAAGACTTATATTTATCTGACTTAATGCGTAAGCATTATAATGGTACAAGTATTTTATAAATTTAATTAAAATGATGGAAGATACCTTAAGCTATTGTTATTGCATTATTGCTAGACGTTACAAATCTCTAAAAATAAAGATAATCATGACTAAATTCAATTGCCTCATATTTACATTTCGTGTGACTAAAACATTCGCTAGTCAATCACCGTTAAATAATTTTCTTAATAATATTTTTTTCTAAACAAATTAATCACTCATTATTGTTTTTACACTGATTGATTTTATTAAAATCCATTTATTAATACTGAAATAAGCACTAAGGACAAGTTTGCTAAGCTTTTGAAACTTGAATTAGGTCGCCAGTAACTTTCGTCTTTCGAAGACAGCATTAAAGAATCTTCTCCTTTTTGGATCAGTTCTCCTGGGCATTGTAAATTTTCTGCTGTTATATCAATAAGCGCTACTTGTTCTACTACTGGAGGTTCTGTAGCTTCGTAATTATATAACGGATTTGAATCATAGCTGTTGTCGTTATTAGCATCTTGTCGTAAGATATCACTGCTAGACTCTATATCGAATTCAGTATTGGTTGGTTTTGTATCAACTAGATTAATATTATTAGCTACACTTTTGAGCTTATCAGAATTCAGTATACACGTGATGTCGTCGAGAGCTAATCTGAGCGGTTCACTTTTAGTTTCATTTCGAAGAATTTGTATCCAGTTCAAACGGCAATCGCAGCGTAATTTATTACCTGAAACAACATAAAAAATCAAGACTTTACTAAATTTCTTAAATTTCATAATAATCCATCAATTTCTTATGAAATGAAAGTGTCGAGAGCCAAATTTAATACTGGTTATTTATTTGTAAAAACATATATGAAATATCTTAAAAATAAATATTGATGAATAACGTTATTCTATATAGCCACTCATAAGTCTTTTGAGGCCTGACCTAATTGACATTATTTTTGTCGTACTGAGAAGTATGTTTAATAATTACAATACTGTTGACTTTAACAAATAATAAGCAATATATTATGAAGTGGATTATACCTTATTTTTATGAAACTAATGAGAAAAATAAATCATAATTAAAAAACTGGTGTTTAGTCAATGCAAATTTCCAAATCAATATGACGTTTGCACGTGGATAAAAACTTAATTCCCTATAAGCGAAAAAGAAATATGAAATAGTTTAATTAATTGTATTGAAATATTTAAAATTACCATTATATTTAATTATTGAGCTATTTATTTATGCATAATTCGTCAGTCTAATACACGAAACACAGATTTTAAAAAGGTTGGTTCTAATTCCTGTGAGCATTCTGCCTCGGGCAACCCAGGGCGGTGTTGAAAACATGTTACAGGTGAAATCAAAAATATCAAAGCACAGTTGTATCAGCCGAAGTTCCTAACTGAGGAGGTAAAAGAAATCTGAATATCATTATTATTAAAGGAGGGCAAACTACTGTAGTAAGTGTAACTTCGGAAAATAGTCTTGAGCCGTCTAAGAGTATTGTCTGACATTTCAGCAGTTATGAATAAGTTAGAGTTTACTTCAATTTAACTAGTATTACTTCGCATAAGGAAATCATCTCAAGGAAACCAGTACGCCTGTGAGTTCACCGTTATTTTCTCAAAGGTGTATGAAGTTTTCAAATTTCCATATAGTATAGCAGGTTAAAGCCTTTTACTCGTAAATGACATCCAAGAGGAACTGAATAATTAGATTTTGATATTGTGAAGTTTTACAGCGTCATTGAATTCCACTTACAGAATATGTTACTTAAAACCATTCAAGACTACCCACATTATATATTTATTAAAGTTCTAACAGTCTTTTCTAACAGGTTTAGACGATAGAGAAACTTGATATGACAATTAATAAAGCTTGAGATCAAACATTAAATGTACACATATATTAGACCATAAACGGGCGTTTTTCGCGTAGCTCTACTTGAGCAACATCATAAATAAAGTATGCATTTAGCTCACTCGAACGAAACAGTTAAATACTGTTTATATATTTTTATAGTTTTGTAACTAGCAAAAATTGGAATAAAAGTTCCAATTAGTTACATGTCTGTTAATCCGTCTGTCACACCCCAGTTACTTTCAAAGTTTTGGGCGGAAAACATTATATAACTATGTCGTAGACAGTCATGAATATGCTTACTAAACGGAACGTGGCACGTAACGCGAGTGATGGCAGCACCGTCGCGATGGCTCAAGATTTGGCAACTGATTCTAAAACGGAGCCAAGCGAAGAGGCAAGCATTATGGCAAAACACACTTGTGTTGAGTCGTGCTGGAGACTAGTGCCTCTCTGCCAGAAACCGTTACACGATTCGTGTTTGTAATTATTGTTAAAACAATATATTCTTATGGAAACGTCTCTGCTCGAATTACCGATTCTCGGTTCACGAATTTAATTGTCTGTGACGCCAACATTCGAGTAAATAAAATCAATCAATTTAATTGAATTATAAAATGTCGTAAATAAAATGTTATAACTCGGAGCTATACCATATTTTACTCCTGGTGTCTGAGTCATATGCGACTTGTATATTATTAGCAACTGAACGAATTCTGATTGAGTGTTGGTTAAGTTTCTCAAGTAAATCTATCTATACTAATAATACAATTCTAACTGATCGATTTCTGTACATGAACGGTACATAAGAAAAAACATTAGTACGGGCCTTTATTAACGCAATAGAACTCGAAACAATAGTTGTTAGAATTTTTGTCTGTTTGTCTGTGCGTTTATTCCCGCTAATCTCAGAATCGGCTCAACCGATTTTATTCTGGTTGTCACTAATGTATTGCAGTAAGCGTCACTCAATACTTAAAGTTTGTTTCATTGCAATTCGTGCATATATAAAAAAGTTATGAATTAACATATGTATTTCTACAATTATTCACAGAACGAGAAAAACCCAGAAAAATGCAGACGCTATCTTTAACCGTAAGGTAAAATATATCTGGAATACATGTTATAAATCTCAATATTAAGAACACCCTATATAAACTGCAATAATGTTTAATGATTTTATATATTACAAAGTTTCCAACTTTTCATCGATAGCTACATTTCAATATACTGTTACCATTGCAATAAAATATTTGTAAAACGATAAAGGTATCTACATAATATGAGAATATAATAAAACGCCCGATAAAAAATAGTAGCAACTATTTCGGACGTTGTTACCATTTGTAACATAAGGATAAAATTTCATCATGTGAAAGGAAAAAGACTTGTCGTAAACTAGTCGTTAATAAAACTCATAATCGAAATCAACTCATGAAAGTAAAAAGAAAAAAATCCCCTTCAAATGATTCCATATTAAAGAAAAAGTAATGCCAGCTTAACGAGATTGAATCATCATCGTCCTCCTGCCCTTATCCCAATTTTATTTGTGGTCGGCGCAGCATGTAATTTTCCTCCATACTTCTCTATCAGCCGTCATCTCACTAGTAACTTCCATTCTAGCCATATCATTCTTCACACAATCCATCCATCGCTTCTTTGGCCTTCCTCTACCGACGAGATTTAATACAAACGAGATTTAATACCACACCTAATAAATAAACCGGCATGGGATTTAAGTAGACACGCATGTTGGAATCAAAACAGAATTACCTATCATGAGAACAGAACATAACATTGGGGTGTCATGCCATTACGATTTACTACTAACGTTGATCTTGGGAATTGTATATAATGTTTGAAACTCATTATTATTTGAAAATGATTCATGAATACAAAACAATTTATTTTTCCCAGGTCCTTCCCAGCTAGGGGTCCCGGGTCCGATTCCCGTCCGGCGCAGGCATTTACATGACATAAATGTTTCTTCTCGGGTCATGGGTCTTCGTGATGTCTCATATGTGTCATGTCATGTCATCCGCTACGCGGGGTTTTCTTGTGCGCAAGTATAAGTGTGTGAAAGTTTAAAAAATGTTAATTACACTTAATTAATTAACATTCGAATGGAAAACGAAGACACGATCCGTCCAGAAAAAAAAAGTGCAAAAGTAGAAAATCTGAGTTAGAGTGTTTCCAAGTTAGTAGTAACACATGCGATAATCGCAGGCCGGAACCTTATTATATTTGTTGATTTTTATTAATTCACGTTTCATTGTACCCAAATCGTGTTATTACTCCATTGTTGACTCCATAAAGGGGACTGTTACACTCATTAATTGTCCTTAACTGAGGCAGGGAGCTTCAATGCTTTGAAGGGGATTTCAGATCCGTAGGGCGCCATTGTCTGCTCAAAATATAGTTATTCATCTTCCCATGAGTGTACTTCCACCACGGAAATATATTATTTACTCCTAAATAACATGTTTTTGTTGCCAAAAATTGGCTTTGTGCTAGTGCTGTGCAGAAGATAGTAATTTACTGTACAACAGAGCTCAAGATAATGGGAGTTAAATTAGTTTTGGATAGGAGTGTTTCATTTTTATATTTGTTTTTATTAAAAAAATATTACATTCCAAAAAATTATAATATAATTTAAATTTAAATTTTGTCTACTTTTATATACATATGGTACCGTAAACGTTTTATAAGGTAAGGGCTTTGTATGTTAATGTGAAGTGAAATGTATGTCAAAGAAAATAAACAAAATGCGATTGATTGTCTTAGTGACCACACAACGGCGAAATAACTGTACATGTTGGTAATATAATATCGTTTTTCAATGTTTGTATATCAAAAAAAACTATTAATTAACTACGTTGACCTTGCACAAATGTTACCCAATATTTAAATTTTATAATTAAGATCGTATTCATTTCTTTTTATGTCAAGAGTGTCATGACTATTAGTCAGTTAATCTACTGCTAGTAGCCATCCGGAAAACCAATAACTCCACCATAGCGTTGTTGACCACGAAGCAAATTTTTATGCCTCGCATTTGTATAGAAATGTACCGTTGTTCTTTATAGTCAGCATAATCTAAATTAATATTAATAAATGTAAATAGCCCATCAATCATTTCTTTCATGCTTAATCCCGACGGAAACCACCAATTTCTTGGCGCCAACCTTCAAAAATCCATTTGCTATTTCGTTACCCTGGCTTTTTAGGGATTAATATAAGTAAGATTTTGCCTAATGAAGATTAAGTACAACTTACCACTTAAATATAAAACTGAAGTCTTCATCTTCAAATTTTCAAG
The DNA here is from genome assembly GCA_003671415.1 of Megathymus violae. Lineage (NCBI taxonomy): Eukaryota > Metazoa > Arthropoda > Insecta > Lepidoptera > Hesperiidae > Megathymus > Megathymus violae. The sequence continues at coordinate 295,496 of PDGT01000105.1, read as the reverse complement.
AATCGGCTTAATGGTTTCATAAGTAAAGAATTCTATTTCGTTATTTCTTAAATCCAATAATTCAAGCCCTCGAACACCCTCTAGGAGACCCTCGTTGATGGATTGTAATTTGTTACCGGTCATAGACAATTTCTGAAGTAATGCGAGCCCATCAAACGCTCTTTCAGACAGATATTTCAATTCATTATTGTCCAAAAGGAGCTCATTCAAATTCCACAACTCCGTGAACGTCAAGTCTCCGATCATTGTTAACTTATTAGACCTCAAATCCAATCTAGTTAAATTAGCAAGCCCTCTGAATGTATCCCGAGTCAAGACCGAAATTAAATTTGCTTCCAATATCAAGTCATTCAGTACATTTAAATGTTCAAAGCATCCATCATGGGCTAGATTAATACTGTTAAACGATAAGTCGAGATATCTGAGGTTAGGCAAATCGACGAAAACATCCCTCTGGATCTCGGTCACTTTATTATCCTTTATAGTCAAGTTTACGAGCGATGGAAGATTCGCAAACGCGGAGAAGTCCAATTCCATTATTTTGTTGTTCATTAACGTTATTTCCCTTACCGTCGTCAAGTTACTGAATGTCCGCTTCTCGATTTTATTTAGCGACGCGTAGTGTATATAGAGTTTCTGTAGTCTTTTTAAGCGATGTATTACATTTAACGGTACAAATTTAAGAGCTCCGTCTGACCTTACATTAAATGTAAGGCGTTCGAGAAAAGGTTGTGAATTGAATGTCGACCAAATCTCGTCGGTTTCATCAATGCCTCCGTTAAAAACCCAACAATCGGCTCTCGTAGCTGTTTTAATTTCAGTGTTCTCGCAGTAACAGTGTACTTTTGATTCCCTGTTTGCTATTTCGCACATATTGTCCTTAGCTTGGGCGGCGTAGTATCTCCTTTCCGTTTTATCTCTGCGTTTTTCATTTAGGCGGCTCTCGGTGTACGATATTTGCACCGAGGTCAGAGCAAGAGTTAAAAGTAAATATTTGACAACGGTCTCCATGTCTACAAAGTTTTCAGCTACCTGCAACAAACAAAGCATCGTTTTTAGTAAGCGTTTTAGCACGAATATTTAAACAAGTCCCACAAATTGAGAGGTGAGGGTGGAAATAAATAAATATGAATTTAAATAATGCTTGAATTTGTTTACGATTCATTAAACATAGTAACCAGTTAACGATGTTTTTGCTTTTAATGTATTATAAAGATGGTCGTAGAATATTTTATCGGCAATCAAACAGTTTTGGCTGAGGTTGGATTTAAATACAAAGCGAGCAGTTACTTCGTTATATTACAACAGACGTGAGCGTTGCATGTGTTTTATTAGGGTCGTTAACACTTTATATTCCGCTGGTTTATATAATGCACTCAGACTAATTAGGGACGAAGTAACGTAAAGCCGCTTACACATTATTCACGTTGCTATCATGGCTACATTTATTTTATGCCGTAGAAAATATAAAAATAATAATAGGAGAGGTCATTTTTAACAACATTACGTATAACATGATACATATAATTGATCTTTGTAAAATATCACATTTAAATAAAAGTTAATTCCTTCATTCGATATTTGTTGATAGACTAACGCATAAAAAGAGACGGAAGAAATGGATTATGTGAAAACCGTTTATTAAGTGGTTAACTCATACCCTTTTCTTTGTTTGGCTTTCTGCGTGTCCATTATAAGTTATTAGGTTCTTCAAATTCCCCTAATAAAATTTAGTTGCTCGTAAAAATGTCAACGCTCCGCTAGATTATTATAAGCTGATTAGTTTTAAGTGATGATAGATTTGCCTAATTGAAAAATGAGGTATAAGAATATGAAAGTATGTATTTAAATGTTGATTATAGTTTTAGCTTCTATAATGGTATCTCTGTGATTGAATGTGGTCACGAATGAGAGAATAAGATAAGAGAAAATGGTTTCACTGATCTGTATAAACAGCACATCTCTTTGTTTCTTTTCACGTGATATTTATTTATTACTTTTTATTATATTATTTTAATTTTTTTTAGTTTTCGCTTAAGGTTAAGTCTTTACAGAAGATATTAAATATTCGAACAAAAATACATCTAAGGACCTTGGATAAAAATTATTAAGTACATGTGTTATACGATATATAAAGTATTAAACCATATCAACCTCAACTTCATTGAATTCAAATAAGTTTGCATAGAAAATAAATTTTTTAATACAAAAATGAGATTTTTCTATATATCGGTCGCGGTACTATTAGTTCCAGGCGGACTTGTCATTCATCTATACAATAATATCCTTAACCTATTAGATGTACTTCATCACATCTCTACTACGTGATTCCACACCGTTCTGATCCATGACGTTCGAGACACCAAGCACATATTAATAATTCTATAAAAAAGAGTTTTTAAAATTGTGTGCTACTCAGTATTATAATCGCATTAATATACCTACTTCATAGGTTGAAAAATGCATGTCAAATAACTTTCATGTTAGGACCAAGTGAACCGTAAAACCTTTTACGTGCGCTTTATTGAAATTGAATCTTCTGTTCGATTCAAGCTTTGAAATCGGATTTTAAATACATTTGTAACTGACTTCAAAAAAGGAATCGGTTCTATGTTGGTGTCTGTTTTTTTATGTAGATGCAGCCTTAACTTCGTTGTTTGTGCATCGATTTTGATGATTCAATCTGTATTGTATAGAAGATGGCTCATAGTTGAGTCTCTATAAATATGGTGAGAATACGTTATTATTGGGTTCTGGAGATAAAAGAATAGAACTTCTCAACGGATAGGATTAATTAAGCCACGTTTCAAGATATTTGTTGTTGGTAACACTAATATCGCGTTTTTTAACTGTCTTCATACAAAGACAGACAGTTTTTAGTCGATATAGATGCTTAAAGACTTAAGCTGCGCGTGGGCATTATTCAGCGTGTATTCACTATACTACACTTTTAATGTACATATGTGACGCGCTGATCGTATCGTAGTGCTGAAATAACTTAATTGATAACAGTATCCACCTGGGTTTCGTTTCGCACCCTTTTAGGCGGTTAGAAAATCAAATATAGCGGCGCAGTAGTCCTTTTAGGTGTTTAGTAATGTTTTGGGTAGACGTAGGGTTTATAATTAAGTGCGTGATCTGTTCACACCATTATACTGTAGTTATCCTTTTTGCATTTTGTACATTTTGCCTCGACCTGGTACTGTACTTTTTATCATGCATGAACCATGGTCAGTCAAATACCAGGATCACAAATATATCTATTGGTATATATCTATCTATATACCAAGTACCTCAGCCTTTAACAGCACCGAGTTCTAACCCACTAAAATGTCCTGTTTAATTAAGATCTTACTTTCGTCCATCGTTTCTTGCCCTTTTTCGTGCCAGGCTAATCAAGGGCGGACTAAACGGACAAAAGTCATTTGAACATTAGAGCCTTTGTTTGTAGCCTTATTGCCAAATGTAATTTCGTGCCCATTCGCACTCAGTCTTTTAATTTAAAGAAAAAAACGTTACGTTCAAGAACGCAAAGTTTCTTCTTATTTTGCCATGTTAAAGAATATAATAGAGAATTTTGAAGTGTCTTTTCTGACATTGTTTTAAATTTAATTAAAAAACCACTAACAAAGTATTATTCCTGTACTTACGTAGTTATGGTTATTGTAACAGAATATTTTATTTTTAAAGGTTTAAATTTCATACAAGATTCACCGACTCGCAAACGTCAGAGTGATGTAAACAACAATTTTATGTTATTGATTACAGATAATACACAGGGGGAATACATAAAGGGTACTATCAAAATGCACACCTAAAATATTACCCCTCTCATTTTAAATGCAGAGTACTTGGATAATAGGAACTAAACTAAACTTTAAAAGCTTGCACGATTTTCGAATAGAAGGGACCCAGTGCCATCGCTTTGTCCGTTGACTAGCGGGATATTTTACAAATGAGTAAAGTATCAATCGGGGACTTTCTACGCGGTGTATGATCACAGAGACAAAGCCCATGCGTGAGGAATTCGAGACTGGAAACCCTCCTTGCCCAGGCGTTCTACTCGAGGTGGTCAACAGCCCACTGGTGATGAAAAACCTCGCTATTGAACGGGGGTAGTGATTAAAGCTATATGAAGCTATTTATATCCGAAAATATATCAACGAGTAATCATAATAACAAGGATTGACTGTTTCATTTAGGTTACGAACCTCCAAAGATATTAATTTTTTATGAACTTGTTTCAATCTTTTACCATTCTAACTTACATCCACGTACTATTACTACAATTTATAATCAATAAAACAAATATTTCCAATTATTACGGGTTTGTATAGAATCATGTTACTGATTTATTAATTTCCCATCTCACTCACGTTTTCTATTCAGGTGATATGGATTCCTTTACATCTTGACTGGTATACTTTAGGGCTTCGTGGTGACTGAATAATATTGACTGTTATATTGTATTTTACTGATATTGAATTAGAATTCTGGCATGTTGTCTATATGATGTTGAGTACTCACTACTTGTGTTAGTCGTAAGGGATGTGAGAAGTTATAGGTGATAATTAATAGCAAAATTTCTTTAGGTTCCATAATTAGGTACATCCCTATCGAGTCGAAACATCGATATTCAACATGTTATTTATTATTAAAAAAAAGAATAACACGAAACAAAATCACAACGTTGTTCAATAAAAGATATTGTTATGAAGAAACACAATAAAACACATCACTTTATGCGTTATATATCTTTATCATTATTACGCATCAATATAATGTATTTTTGTGTCATTTGTAAACGTCAGAGTCATATAAATGTATTTATTTCCTTATAATGAATTCGAAATATTGTAATGTAATGTAAACTCACTGCAAACAATAGTAGCCCAAAAGGATTAATTTGTCCAATAGTCTAAGCGGATTATTGTCAGATCCTGCGATCCCGAGATACCTTTAAATATGTTGGTGAAATCTAAGGCATTAAACGGTAATTTCAAGTTGAACTCGAATAAATTTCTCGGATCACAGCTGTCGTTTATAAATGTTTGTACACACTGCGTTTTTAAGAATAAATAAAGAATTAAATTAAAAATACAAATTTATATTATTATAGTGTAAATGTTATAGCGATTGTGCGCGAGCGTAGAATTTTTACCTGCGCGGCTAGCTATTACCCTCTTTCTAAAATTGACCGTAAAATATTTTTTACCTGTTTCTATAAAAATAGGTCCCCCGTTTCCGTCTCGGCTGGTAATGCATCGTACGTTGCCTTTGATGTTATAGATTATTAAGGAGGGTGGTTACCACTTACCATCATATAACCTCTCGGTCATTTATCGACTATTTACACACAACAATTTAAAAACAAGCATTACGGGTTATAAATTTCTGCTTAATTCTTCTAAACTGGACCGCAAAAAAAGGGTCGGTTAGAAAGTCTTCAATATCTTCAAAAGTTTTTATCCTAGCTTAATGAAATAAGGACTAAATTAAAGAACATTTAATGCCACATAAAATAATATATATATAAAACCTTTTTATTTATTTATTTTTGATAGTTGTATAAAAACTGAAAATGTAAAATAATGGTCGTTTTTTAATTTAGAACCAAAAAATTCAAATCAATTGTTTCGCGCTTGTTTTAGTTTTGCAATAAAAAAGTTACAAATATGGTGTTTCTGCTTTAAAAATTTTATTATTCTGAAGTCATGGTGTCGTTAAACCCTAAAGAATGTACCAAAATCTTGACAATTCTTGAAGAAAAAAAAGATGGGCACAGTCAGCGATATACAGCGAGAACTATTAGTGTGACTCTTTCTACAGTTCAGCGAGTACTCCAGCGTTTCCTTGAAACTGGATCCAATCTTCGAAGACCAGAAACTAGTCGAACAAGGTGCACGATGGTGCAGGAGGACCGCTATATGGTGTCAACAATTTCGAGAAATCGCTTTCTTACGGCTGTTGAAGTAAAGAATTATGATTTACGAGCTGGAGGAAATAATCTGAGTGTGGATACAGTAAGGCGGCATCTGGCTGAAGCAAATGTAAAGCCATTAAGACCTGCAAATGGCCCAAAACTAGAAAGATACCATAGAAACTCAAGGTTGAGTTATGGAAGAGAACACGAGCGTTGGACTCTGAATAACTGGTCAAGAGTTATGTTTTCAGACGAGTCTAGATTCTGTTTATACAAGCACGACGAGAGGAAAAGAGTATACAGAAAACCAGGAGAGCGCTATAACCAAGCCTGTATAGAAGATAAAGTACCATACGACGGAGGCTCTGTTCACATGTGGGCCCGGATTTCTTCCGAAAGCTGCACTGAGATAGTGGTGATAGAAAATAAAACTTTTACTGCAGAAAGATATGAATGACTACGTTTGTCCATTTTTAGTAGATATGGGTGAGAATTCCGTTTTTATGCAAGACAATGCCCACCTGCATACAGCTCAGATAGTGTTTGCCTATTTTCAAGAAGTCGGTATCACACACATGAAGTGGCCAGCACGCAGCCTCGATTTAAACCCCATTGAGCATGCATGGGACGAACTGGGACGACATGCGAAATCCGCCGCCAATCATCATATGTGAAATGAAAGAAGCTACATAATACAGGAATGGTAGAATAATCCGCAGCGTCGCCTCAGAAACCTAGTAGAAAGTATACCAAATTGAAAATTTCAATCATTCAATCAAAATAGCGAGCTTACGGAAGTAACACAAAGTACTAAAATGCGTGAAAACGGGACATCTGTAACCAATCAATATTTACGAAATTACTGGAACAACTAGACATTTTTATTTATTTTACATTTATTAAAAATAAAAAGCTTGAATTCGTTTTTTTATTTTCATTTAATACCATTAAGATATTCTTTAATTGAAGATTTTCTAACCGACCCGTTTTCATTACGGTCCAGTGTAAATAATATTTAACATTTTTATTTATCTTTATAGTTCTTTACACTACCCTAAAGGCTTTAATGAAGCTTCAACTTTAATTTAGAAAATTTCAGAAAAATGATAACTACAACATTTACATAATTCGTAAAAACAACAAAAAATCATACTACCCTTAACTGTTAGTTTGTAAAATGTTGACGTGAGAAAAGTAATCAAAGATAATAATGTAGCTTATAATTAGTGGCAGTGTGATTGAGAAAATAATACCCTTCTTTCTTCTATAACATATGAGCTAACATAACATATATATAAAATAACATAACGTATATTTCCACAGCATATACATACATATATATTTAAACCATCCGAAATTCTAACCGTAAGCAACTCATGTAAACTACAAATCGTCCCTCGCAATAAATATTTGAACGTTTCAAATCGGAATTTGTAAAATGGGTTTCTCCGCTTTTATATCCTAGATAAAACCTCTGCGAAACGACAAAAGAAAAGTTATTTATTTCTTCCTTACGCACAAGTATTCAAGTTTTGTTACCATAATATGTTTTATTGTAAATCCTAAAAATCGATTCGACGTCTAATAATATCATGGAGGAATATCACTACGTTACATACTCGTAATTGGAGTTCTGAAACACCAAACAAGTAAAAGTATATTCATTATTGAAGACATCATGAATTATACGTTGTAATCGAATGGGAATACCGACGCGGGCGAGCCATTGCTCTCTTTCACGGTACGCATAAAGAATGACAAAAAAGAGCATGTTGTCCATAAAGATGTTCACGATAAATGGATACTCGTCGCGGCTAGGGTCGAAATCGAAAATGCAAATAACATGGAATTTTTTTTATGTTAATAGCCGACAAACTAATAGACGAGTCACCTGATGGTAAGTGGTCACCGTCGGTCATGGACATCAGCAAGACCAAAGTATCAATGATTCGTTGTCGGCCAGGAATGAGGAGGATTTGCTTCTTGATTATATTGTGGTTCATTTAATCGAGTCACTTCATAAATTTATGACGAGTTAAAATTACAGTACCACATTGGTTATATGCTACTTTCAAATATACAAATACGCATTATAAATAACAATACGTAAGTAATTTAAAAAACGTAAAAGAAGGTTTCCTTTGTCAATGGCGTGCAAATAGCCGACAAACGAGACACCTTATGGTAAATGATTACTGACATTAATAGACAACCTGATTACATAACAGGAATAAACATCTTCGCCAGCACAGAAGGAAGCCGAGAATCCGCTGGTTAGATCTCGACCACTGCAATCGAAACGCGATGAACATATTGCACTGTTGATCCTATTAGGAGGGGAGTAGCTAGTCAAACTGATAACTAACCCTACGGCAGGTGATACAAAACCCGATTATCTTAAAAAAAAAGGAATCTGGGGCTACAGAATTTTTGGCAAAAACGCTGCACCACAAGCAGACGAGGTTGACTTGGAGTCAAGGACACATGTCAGCAACTTATACCCTCTGTGCAATACGATCAAACAAGCAGATAAACTTCAAAAATTATATTTGTTTAACAATCTAATGAAAACAACCTAAGTGGAAGTTTAAATTCAAGACATTACCTTCTCTCTACGAATACCCTTGTCTAACTACCTCAAATACTTTACATGACGTAATCTCTATCCCTAGCAAAAAATCATGCCAAATGAAAAATAACATTTGGAACTACCTGCTCCCGTCAACTCACTACCTGACGTTTTGCTTACAAATTTTTTATGCGCATTCTTCATTTTCTTTTATGTCATATTACTATTACTTGTGGTAAATGCCCACACGTACGTATTCCAGTCCTTTATTATTTACATTTGAATGCAATTTATTTGGAAAAGGTTTGAGTGTGTTCTTACAAAAGCATTTCTTTTTTTGCGGTTTTAGGCATTTAAGTATGAACCTTCTACTTTATAACATTCCATTCTACAGAATTAAATAAACTTTAATTTATTCATACACTCATATCTTGCATTCATATCCGTAACCATACAGTAGTAATATGCCAAGCCTTAACAAATAATTAATTTTTAACATCGTGTTCACTCTCCATTTTAATTAAAGGGGGTAGTTACGATTTTTTATTTTATATATAGCACAAGATACTAAAGCTGTAAGCGTTCCTATTCTAACAAAATCAAGACCCAAAAAATATTTGACGGTCATGTAAATATCTACGCCAGTCGGAAATCCAATGTGAATCTGCCTCTGATAAGATAGATTCGCATCGTGTTGTTCATTAAAAGAAAATAATCTTATGTTAATAATATTGTTGCATTGAACGAATTGTCAGGCTACTTCAAGTTTAAGGTTCAAGATTTTTTTTTTTAATAAGTAAATCGACGCGGAGCGAGTCCAACAGCATTTGTGCAGCGTAATCCATTGATTGGCTATCGTTAAACTATATCGGAAACTTTCAACGTGATTAAAATAACCGTTGAATTGGTCGCTAATCCCTGCGCTAATATGTTCTGGAGGAAAATAATGTGCAATGCTCTTGACCTTCTCAACAGGTTCGAGTCCAACTGTAAACCGCTAATTGCTCTGGTGTAATTTTTCTTCTGTGTATTTATGTACAGTATTATATTATGCCTATTTAGGTGGTCTTGTACCATCGTTTTTATTGGTATTATTGTTTACTTTTAATTATTAAGCTCATATTTCTTCCTTACTTTTATAGTATAGATGCTCCTGTATCCTAGAGTTAATAGTAGCCGTGTATATTGAGTCAAACATTTATGGCATAGATAAATATTTGTTCTCGGGACTAGGATGTTTGTTACGTATCGTTTATATACCTCCATGCCACCTGCAACACGGCAAATATTAGCACGGTTTATTTTATATTATTTATTAATATCGACATCTTCCCATTTATATTTAATAATCTTTATTTCAAATACCACTCTTTTTATGTTGAGGTTCACAAATTGAGCTTCGAATACATGGGGTCTAAAATAAGTATAATTTAAATCAATACAGAACCTTCTATCAGATTTAACTTTGATTATTGCACTTTACGGTGCATATTGAAATTTTGCTCTTGTAATGATCCATGGGAATATTCGAAAATATCGACTAATTTATCGCATTCATTGGCACTCTGTTACTAGCACTGAAGTAAATACCTCCATATTTTTTATTCATGTAACAACACCCACAAAAAATTTTAGGGCTCAGAAAAAATAAAAGTACTATATCTATACCTATATAAGTCTAAGTATCTATCCATCTACAACCTACGTCTACAATCTATTTTCTGTTAAATTTCATGTTTTATGACTCACTGATATGAATTTGACCATTTTGAAAATTTTTGTCTGTTTGTCTGTCTATCTATCGGTTTGTATGTCCCGTTATAACTCAAGAACTGCGTTACCGATCTTAATGAAAATTGGTATTTAATGAGAACATGTGATTGCGCAGATGATATATAGAATTTTATTCAACTTAATGAATAAATTTTGTGTGTTTTTGTTCAAAATATCGTAGGTAAACATGCTTAAAACAAGGTTTAAGGGTAGAAAATAATCATTAAAATATTTTTGTTTTCAACAATTTATGTTTTTAAAATAACCCAAGATATTTAAAATAGTGTTACATTTCTCCTTTTGTTTGCACTGTCACAGAAACAGGAAGCAGAGAGACCAATCAAGAAATTATTTTTCTTTTTATATTATTCGTTTTTTAGTCGAACTAAGAAATATATTATAATATTTTTAGCCGCATACGAGTAAAGCTATAAAACTCCCAGAAAGAGTAAGCAGGGTGTAAGTAATAAATAAATAGTTAATTACTATTCTATGAAAAAAACCCTCGCATCCATTCAGGGAATTAAAATCGTTTCTCGTTCTATATGGAGCCCCAAATTGATATAAGGCTAAGAGAACTATTTTAAACTTTTAAAGACGTTTCAAAAACATGCATTATATCTCAAAAAAATATTGTGGTAATTATTTAATAGAAAGCGTTTCTGCTACTTACTTTTTCAATTTACTGAAAGTAGGGTACAGACTCTAACTCAAAAAAATAACACAAAACATATTATTTTGAAATGGAAATGTTTTTAATAACTAAATTCAATAATACAACTGTAACAGATTTTATTTTATAGATTAATTTGGGGCTTTTAACTCTAATTAGTAATTTATCATACAATTACTGAAGTTATGAACAATTAAATAAGTCCCGCGCACTTTCTCCTGAAGGTTAGCGAGATTTATTTTAGTACGAAGTTCGGCATGTTGTGTAAGTTTGATTTAACGAGAGTCAGTTTTCACTGAACTTGTAAACAATTTACTTGGAAGGTTTGATTGATGGCAGTAAGTTCTTCTACAAATTGCGAATTTCGGCACTTACAGTCCATATCTCAATGGTTCGGCTATTATGTATAACTCGTTTTGTTTTTAATCACTTTTATTTTATTCGTGTTATTTATTATTTATTAAATGTTATGAATTATTTATTGAATATAATGTTATTGAAAGTTAGTAAAAGGATCGAACAATTTGCTTGGAGCTAAACGAATGATTTTAGATGTGTCTAGGACGAAGTTGGAGTCAGTAAACCAGACAAATGAAGTGTCTCATATCAATTACACTCGAAATAGCAACGTATCCGTGATACATTTTGCATACAATCCAGTTATGTTTGACTTTATCTTGGTACTAGCGGCCCGTCCCGCCTTCGCACAGTTGTACTTCTATTTTTAAACATTTTGAGATATATTTATTTTTTTATCTTTATAAAGAACATAAAGCAAATTTTTTTACACCTTGATTAACGTTACTGAAGTTTTAACAAAGATGCCTTTTTTTCTATCAATAAATATAGTCTATGGTACTTAGTAATAATGTAGCATTCTAATGGTGAAAGAATTTTTAAAATCGGTTCAGTAGTTTTTGAGTTTATTCGTTACAAACATACCAAAATACAAAGGTTTCCTCTTTATAATATTAGTATAGAATAAGTTCGGCAAGTTGTATAAATTTGACTAAATGAGGATCAGTTTTCACTGAACTCTAAACAAACCTTATACCATCGGAAAGTTTGATCGATGGCAGCTGTATCTTATACAAATTACGAAGTTCAGCGCATAGAATCTCGATAGTTCAGCTACAAACATATCATCACCGTCGATTTATACATTTGCCTGCCCGTGAAGAGTGATTTTATGGTCACTCTAGGAAGCTGTTAATATCGATTTGAAATTCAAAATCATTTAATCATTGAGGTATCTTGTCAATACGCTTATGCATGTAGTTTTTTGCTTGTACTACCGTTTCGAAAATGTGTATAGGGGTGAGTAATGAGCACAAAATGTACAGTTCCATTTCAAGCAGGTACATACATACTACATCAGCAACTCACAGATTTTCATATGTTGCAATACCGTGCCGGGTGAATAATTATTATGACAGCTGTTAATTTAATATTGTTTCATTTAAAACCATTATCATAGCATACTATATTACATATAGTCACTGGTAAAGTCTGTACTATTAATAAATACGCAATCTGCACTATTAATAAATAAATACGCGATATGATTCCGTATCCGTGCAATAAATATTAAATATGAAATGAAATATCGGTGAAACAACGAAAAATCGTTGGTACTTGTGACAGTTAAAATGTAAAATTAATATTTAATCAAATTAATTATGATTTATAATTTAAATTAATAAATATATAATAATTTAATGTAGCAACCTACATAAAATAAAGAAAAATAATTTTGTTATTTAAAAACGTAATGCGCTACGCTTTGCGGGTAACGAGTTACTAGTCTTATAATCGTATAAAATTATTAATGAGTCTGTAACTAGAAAACGTTCTAACTCATTAAGTTCATTTTCATACAATTTATTTGCACTGTTGAGATACCGGTTCACGACTAAGCTTCTGTCCGGATATATTATGTTCACTAAGCTTGTATATATACGTATGTATATATTATGTATTAAAATAGAATATAAAAAAAAACATTTGATTAGATGCCTTAATATCGTATAAATAATAATACATTCCAACATTTTAAATATTAATTATTTATAATGGATCATTTACACGTACATTTTAATGATACGACGTTGTATAAGTAGTCAAAGTAATTTGAAGTAGATGTTCCTCACACAATTTGGAAGTTCCTGACATTTCTGATATGAGGCACGTTTCATTCATTAAGACGCAGTTCCGAAATCAGTTCCAAAGTGTAATTCCCGGGTTGACACGTAGATCTTAGTTCTTGTATGCTACAGTTGTTTCATTTGCGTACAATATCATGTTTAAGTCAATATATGCTGTTACACGATATTAAAAATTTGTACTACATTCAAGTGAAATGTACCGTCGATGCAACATACAATTATTCATTATTCAAAGCTGGATATTGATTTCTCTCTGAACAGCTGAGACTAAAACGATAGCTCATTTAGTTGTAAAAATTCCATAACCAACTACACAATTATGCCCCAACATTTATGTCATTAGGATTTTTATGTCATGTTGCACGATATTTTTATGTTATGTTACGTGGTATTTCTATGTTACTATTTGGAGAACACGCTAACGGACCATATGAAGTTACCGAAGGCACCGGTAAGCTGCCCGGCGCCGCCTTTGTACGTAAATTTCTAACAATAGGTGACGCCCACCGAAACGTCACTAACAAACGATGACCTCGCTTCGTCGCTATAGAACAATAAAAATGTATAAAACATTTTATGCTTGAGTTGTTATATTTTGGCTCACAAGAGAGAACGTCTATATTCCTCATAAGGAATAAACAATTTCCTTCATTAAATTAAATCGAACCGGATATGAAACTGCTAAATCTACATGTCATGTTGTAAGGAAACATATACGAAATAATTGCAAACATTTTAACAAAATTAAGGATATATGAGAAAAACTATAATGAGGTCCCTTTATTAACGAAATAGAACCGAAAACAATTGTTGTTAGAATTTTTATCTGTATATCTGTTTGTCTGTGCGTTTGTTCACGCTAGTCTCAGAAACGGCTTATCGGATTTCGTTACGGTTTTCACTAATGTATTGCTGTAAGCGCCACTTAATATTTAAAGTTCCTTTCATTTCAGGGTCGGTAGGTCCAGAACGACGTGGTAGCGCGTGATCTCAAGGTGCAGACGGTGGACGAATATGTGGTCCGGTTGGCGCGGGCGATGTTCGACTGCAGGAGCTTACACATAGAGTTGGGATAGTCCCCCGCTCATATGGGGGACTACTGGCTGCAACCTAGCGAGTCTGACTCCTGCTAAACAGCGGGGTCCCCACAACTTTCACCGGGGGACTCTTGTTCCCCCGAGTTCCAAGCCGGGGTAAAAAGGATGACCCTTAAGGCCCGTAGTCCCTCGTCACCTAAGCTTAAGAGCGGTACCAATGGAAGACTTCTGTTGGTGTTGTTGCATTTCAACCGTGCATAAAAAAAAATTATGAATGAAAAAAAATATATATATATGTGTCGGAGATGGTCATTAATGTAGACGTGAAACGAAACCCGGCACGATATCCGAGTGATGGCAGCACCGCCGCGATGACGTCGATACTCGGCTAACATCGTGCTACAACAGAGCCTAGCTAGTGGAGTGACGCCGGATGGAGCCACAGTTTACATTCTGCGGTCGAAGAGATCGGTTCCTCCCCACTAGGAACTTACTTGTTTCGTTTGCCCGGTGTGAAGTGTTTGTTAACAATTAATTAAAAGTGTTAAACGATTATATGCCCACACTATGTTCGACCATGCTGCTAAAACTACTGGCATTGCCGACATATGTATTTCTAATTCACAGAAGGGTAAAAACAATCTCGGATCTAAAACAATATTGATGCCATTTCAAAGCGTAAGGTAGTTTTTCTGAAGCAAAGCGAGGGCAGTTTGCGAGTATAAATAAAATTCGAGCTCATTCCCTAAGGGTGAAAAAATTTCATCTCTTCTCTCTCTCTTTTCACCAGTAAGGGTGGTATTATTTTTTCAAATTTAAATGGGACCATACAGATAATATACCGTCTCAAACAGACAAATAATTTTTCAAATCGTTTAATAAATAACAAAGTTATCACATAATAAACACAAAAAAGCTAATTGAAAACTACTACTTCAACGTTTCAAAGTTTTCACAGTCACACCCCCGCTGTAGGATAACATGTGTTGCGGGTGGGATGGATATACACAAATATGACATCACAAACACCCATGACCGAGAACAAACATTTTTCTGTCACATAAATTTCTGCCCAGCCGGGAAACTAAACCGGGACGCCTCACTCGGTAGGCAAGGTTACTACCACCTGGACTATCAATATAGAAAAAAAATTTAAATTGTCCTCTGTTTTATATAGCTTCACGTAAAAACCACCTACTTGAATTATATAATTGTTTCAAAGAGTGACATGACAAGAATTTTCGATAACTTGAAGAAAATTCAATGACGCCATGGACAATAAAATTTATAATATCACAAAGAGTTACTTGCGAAATTTTGTCTTTTGTCCTTTTATCTGAGTTACTTACAGGAAACCTTTTCAGAATACTCGATAAAAGAAATATCTTATAAGAGAAGCGCAAATGATCCGTCTATTCTAATTTTCATGGCATTACAGTAGCGATAAAACTTGCAAGGAGCCAGACCTAATGAGATTGAGTGGTATCCGTTGGATTACGTTGCCAACGGAATTGTCTCCGCCTCCTGCTCTATTGCAAAAACACTATTTGAATTGGAGATTCACTCTTTCTTCACCATTTTTGTAACTAGTTCATTATGTTCGCTGTTGTGTAAATTTTTTGTTCGGTATCCTGCACTTGTATTGCGTCCTATAATAATTCCGGATGAAAAATAAGTATATATAATTAATAATACAACCCGAAGGAAGTCGGATGGGGTCGCTAGTGACATAAAATTCCATTGCATGTCCCAAATTTACCATACCATAAATTTGCCAAAGAAGTGATTGGTTATCCATCTAACTACCGACTGCGCAAATATTGCTTATTTTCGTAGCTCTGTAGGTACTAAATGATCTACTTAATTAATCGTAATTCATCATAATCATAACCAGACATATTAAATACGACTACGACCGCTCAAGTCCGGCTATCAATCCTCCTTATTATTTTACAAGGTAATTAATCTCCAAACTATAAGCAGGTATGTTCGCAACAATGTTTATTTATTTGGGAAATGTATTTGGGAAACAACCAATTGTACATTGTCAAATATTTCACATTTAAATATAGCAGCACGGAGTAAAGTTTACAGCGATAGTTTATATAATAGCTAAAGCTGCGAAAATAAAAGCAGACATCTAACTTTCATTGCCCTTGCTTTCTGATAGTAGTGGGTTTATGCGTTACGAATTTCCGTGGGTCACAAAGCTCACCTATCCTCAATAGCCCGTCTGCTTCTTCATCGTTAATAAAATAAAAAATATCTATTACTTCTCAATATTATTTTTCTATTTTCTACCGGTAATATAAACGTTTCTTACATTTGCATCGATGTGAATTGAAAGTCGGCACGCAATTTATTTTATACATTTTATCGTACACCAAAATCAGCATGGAATGCATTAGGGGTTTGTCAGCTATTCACAAAAAAACGTCTTATCGGTATGTAACGATCTCCTACAGAAACATTTTGGGTGAATAATAAGGGAAAAAATAAAAGAAACAGGTAGGGTGCGATACATTGTAAGAAAGAGCAAGGTTAAGAAAATCAATATATATAATCGATTATGGGTATGGCCTTTACCTATTATTATTCACTGCTCGGGTCTTTTCGTAATTGAAAAGGCTGTAACTCCTTAAAGATACCACACCGCTCCAGTGCGGATTGGTGGAGGAGTTGATGCTAGCGCAAAAGTCATGTTTTTTAACACTCGAAGGCCTCTGGCATGGCATTACGATACTAGCGTGCCTTCTGAAAGTGCACGAATGAATTGAGAATTTTTGTCAATATCGGTCGCTTATCCAATTGCTGGCCGCATTTGAAATTGCTCAACTCGGTCGATCGTATGCAACTGCCAGTAGTCACCTGGCTACGAGCGCTTCATTACTCACCAACGCCGCTTGACATGTACGGTTATTCATTTTTGTATATTCATGTAGATATGGCTTAAAAATTGGATTATTCAACTTTACCAACGTTTGTAAATTATCCAGTAAAAATAAGTCGAATACATGATACTGAGTATAAAGAAGAATGAAAGGGTATGCTGGTAGAATATACATTTTAAGTAGAACAATGAAAAATGTACATATAAGAATGAGAGAGTGAGAGAAAGAGAAAAAGAGATAAATTTCAGGTAGATGCTTTTCTGTATAATTTAAAACAAAATGTTTTTGTTACTTATGCCGACTAGTCCATACTGGTATTATAAAAAGAGAGAGTGAATTATGTGAGCTTGTGTGTATGCGGATAATGCGATGTGTGATGCGGTAATCTTCGAAACGATGGCAACTGTTTGAAATATTAATTGATATATTATAATTCCTTATACCGACTAGTCCTCAAATTTACCCTAAATTACATTTACATTCCGAAAAGCAGAATCTAGTCAATAATATGTCCAGTACCTAATATAATTCAATTTATAGCACGTCTAAAGTGGGTATGAAATATTTTATGCCTGTGAAATTTACCTCAACACTAAACAATTACAGCCCACAATCCCTAAATATCGGTTATAGTAGGTATTAGGCATTATAGATCTGAGGCATTATAGACCGGCATCGGTTTCAAGGTTAACGTCTCTGCAACCAAAATTGTAGGTCAATAACTGCCCACTTGGATTACAGTTTTCGAAATGAAATAAATTATAAAAAATATTATTCTTCAACTTATATTTATTTGAGTTAATATTTTTGGGATTTATCTTTCTATTCAAAATATGTTTGCTCATAAATTACATAGATAAATGTGCCAATTCTTGAATACTTCAGCTATCATAACAGGTAAAAAAAAAAAAGTAATCCATCATTTGCTACTTATTTATTTATAACACGAATGTGATGTACATAAATAAGTGCCGTTTTGTATACGAGTTACCCATTTATCTAACGTTCAGATATCGTAATATTACTTAAATTCTTTCACATGGTAAGGATACTAGGTAGAACTTTTGGGATATTAAGGGCTCCATTCGTTCTTGAGCTCAAAACAAAATCAAACCCCCTACCCTCGGTGTAACATACTAAATAATGGAATGGAATATCGCGTGGATTCTCCTAAGGTACGAGGATGTTATTAGTCTCATTACTGTCGACTTACACTGATGTAACTCTTTTTTTAAGTCAATGCTTGACTACAATCCCACCTAATAGCATGTACTGATGAACCCTAAGATGTTGAACGCACTAACATAGGAAAAGACTATACACTCATGACTTGAAGTCACAACAAAACGAGTTTCCTTATTAAATGCCAGTGCGTTAATGATACTTTTGATGTAACGGATTTCCATAGCTGGTGGCGACCTCTTACCATTGGATGGACTGTAAGTGACAATTAACAGTAAAAACAGAGGCACACGTGGGGATCATCATCGAAAGTGAAAACTTAAAATTATGAATTTACAGTGGTTTTTATTTCATTAATTTAGACTTAAATTAAGTCTCAAAAATTAAAAATTTATACTTTATAAATTAAAATTACTGTCACTTAATATAATTAATTTAAACAAACAACTAGAAACCTGTTTTCCCACGTTAGTAAATTCGGAGTTATCTATTACATATGATATCCCAGTAGCAGAGTTGGTAGTGATCATGCCGTCAAGCAACGGGTCCCGAGTTCGATTCCCAGCCGGGGCAGATATTTATGTAACAAATAGATATTTGGTCTCGGGTGACGGGTATAATATGACATCACAAACGCCATATTATACGTCCTACCTGCAACACAAAGAATTCTAGTGAGTGTGTGAACGTTTATTTATTTAATGAGTTATTTATTTATTTATGTTTATTTATATGCATATGTTCCAGAGATGATTCACTAGGAATCATTTTATACAAGTAGAACGCGATGTGATGAACCAACTGTCGATTCGAATACATGGGAGCGTAGACAACAGACAATACTATTTGCCTATTTGACCATTAGCTAATACGCATTTCCACTCACGATATTAACACGCATTGCACATACATTCGATGATCATCAATCACAGCATTTGGGATATTGGCGGTCACAAGCCCGCGTCGATATAAATACACTCAATACAGGCAAAGTGTTTTTAATAGACGTAGCGTAAAAATACATTTTCGTATTTGGATTTAATTTTCCGTTACATACAGGGTGTAACCGTTAAGTATTTGTATTTGTTACGTAAATACGAAAAATGACACAACAGTTTTGAACTGATATAGAGTTTACGGTAATTAAATTGTATTTTTTATGTTTTATTTTATTACTATCTTTAGATAGCGATCGTTGCATTTAGCCGGAGCCATTGAGCAGCTTGAAAACTCCGATTTTTGAATTGAGTTTAACCTGATTTAAACAGTGGTTTTAAAAACTGGGCTAACATATTAAATTTATGCGGTAATTTGTTCTCCATCATCTTCAACAGTACTGACATAATTTTGTAATAGTAAGTTATTGGAGGGTTAGGTTACGAGTTATAAGAAATTTGTAAGATCAAAAATTTCCTAAAAAATATATTTGTGGATAGATTTATACACATTCGTATCCACCACACCCTCACTACTTAATCAGTTTATAATACACATGTATTTTACATTTGATAAATAATCATCCAAACATATTTAATGATTACATCCTGTGTAGTAGCTTGTTACTTTTGAAGTACTCTTTATACAGATAAAGTTGTGTGCTTTAGTGCGAACGTTAGAGGTAAAATTTCATGAGCGTGGTTTGGAAAGCACTTACAGCGCTCGATCCTAGTTGTTATCTTTAGATAGAAGTCGTTGCGTTACGCCGGAGCTATTGGGCTGCCTGAGAACTCCGACCCTCGAATTGTGTTTAACACAGGGTTTAAAAACCGGGTAAACCATGCATTTACTTATTTTAACCTTACAGAAATTTCCTTTTCATAGAAAATTGTTAGCATTGTTAAATTAGACTGATATTTATAATGAACTTTATTGAAAAATATGTGTATCTATTGCGATTTATGTTATTTAAAATGAGTTTTTCTTTTTATTGTCATTAAAAAAAGAGAATGTAAAAAGGGGATTTTAATATGTGAATTGAAAAAAAAATAAGGGATAAAACAAATATTAGTACAAAAGATGATTGTTTTATTGGAACAATTATTTTACCAATAAATAGTACTTTTGCCGGTATAAACTTTTAAACACAGGTAATCTATGGCACCCCGAGAATACGTAATACAGCGGAGAGCATAATCTGGAGATAGTGCGTGCGTATAGCAAACCTATTGGCCAATCAGCAGTGGAGTCAAGAGACAAAATCAAAATTAAGTTTAAAAGTAAGTAAGCTTCAAGTAAGTTCCTGCCAACTCTTTAAGAAGAATATACCTAATAATAAAATAATCCGTTAGTGGTTCGTAGCCAAATACGTCTCAGGGACCTGAGACGCAGCCAAATACGTCTCAGGGACCTGAGACAGCTGTTGATTTTGATGATGAATAGCATGCTTTTATATCCTGGTTGTTTATCAGAATTTTATTCACAGGAGACATATGACGTGGCCATCATCGAGATAAATACAAAAAATCATATGTTATTAATTGATAACTTAACTAATATATTAATAAAAAACCGGACTTAAATTTGAAATTTGGGTTCAACTTCTATTTTTCACCCTAAGTATTAGTATTTTTCTAAAAATTTAAGTGTCACCAAACAGGAAGTATACCTTCTGTGACAAAAAATATTTTTTCCAAATCGGTTAATGAATAACGGAGTTTTGTGGTAACAAACTTCAACATAAATAAATAAAAAACAAATAAGAACCTCCTTTTTGAAGTCGGTTAAAATGCGTCTGCTTATTAGGCGGCAGTTGTCATGAAGATAAGTCAATTTCTTTACAAATTTCTAAGCGGTGACTCTTAGAAAATCAATAATAATAAAAAGTTTATGCTATTCAATGGTAACAAAAGTAACTTCATTGTGTAGTTTTGTTACATGTATCATATTTCAACGTCAATTAAATAATTATGGAGTTGTACAATTACCGACAAAGTAGGTACTTTACAGTGGAATGTTTTAATCGAATTGTTATTTAATTCAATTAATGCTTTATCGTGCGAAAATTACAGTCGCCCGTTGTTATTAAAATGTTCTCGATCCAGAATGTTAACGTGTTGATAACATTAAAATTACAATTGAATTTAATTTGATTGTCACTGCATTCATTGAATGATAGGTTTTGTAATTATATTAACAATTCTGATAGCTAGTCAATCATTTTCTTCTTGGGTTAACTACTGTGATATTTTTTTACATAGAACAGGTTAATGCTTGATAACAATCCCACCTGATGGTAAGGATGATGAAGTCTATGATGTTGAATGCAATAATTTATAAAAGCCTATTCATTCTCCTTTTGAAGACTTCGACATTAAAAGCAGGTGATAACATCGACGCGGGCAAGCTATTCCAGTCCTTAGCAGTGCACACAACGAAATACGACGCAAACCGAGTCGTTCGTACAACATGTGGGATGTTTACGCAAATGGTACTGACAACAATATCTTAAATACTTCCTATAAAGAAAAGAGTGAAGAATAGAAGGAGAAATATAAAATTCGATAAAATTTCTACAACTTGGAAATTACTTACTGGTCAATTAAATGAAATCAAGAATGTACACAAGTGCATCCTTTACACAAAATAGAAGGATCCCACTTGTATAAAGCGTCATTCGAAGTTCCGAGCTCGACCGGTTGTCCATGTCATATTTTGTAACGTCTTTCAAAACTAATAAAATAGACGGGCGTGTGGATTTGCTTTAGTCATTGAACTCGTTAAACTTGTCATTCTCATTTTAAAGTTTGGTTTCAATGGGACGCACCAAAAGCAATTATAAAATAGTTTTTGGAATTTATCTTTCCATTCTACAGCCGGAGCAGCCACATTTTCAACGTTATATAACACTGAGAACTATCCAATTTATCATCAGCAGTCGAGTCAAATTATCAAATTTGCCATCAAATTAATGACTAATTAGTTTCCAGGGAGATTAACTTGCAAATGGATTTGCTGCAAAGTTCCATAATTAGGTATAAGGGTACTATTCAACTTTGAGTTGCTAGCGTTGAATCAACATGCAAAGTTTCCGGAAAACGACTCTTTAATCCAATAACGTTTTCGTGTTTCTGTAGCTCTTATTGTCAAACTGTATTGAATAATCAGTAATTGATAATTTTTAGTTCTCAATTTTTTATTGTCTCGTATACCCTTCACTGATCTTCCTTTATTTTTATACAGCTTAACATAATTCATAATATTTATTCATGAAATAGTTGCAATTATTGTTCTTTGCAAAGCACTAAAATATTGAGTGTCGTAAAATAATTTTGTTATTGTATCATAACATTTTATTATACATTATAGAATATGATGGTAAGTAAAGTACAATATGATTAAAAATTTAATTTCAAGATAATCTGCGGGTACTTATTTTTTTTATATAACCCGATATCGTATTGCGTCAGCCATGATAACGCATTATGAAATAAAAAAGTTTTTAGTGTTATTTTACTACATGGTATAAAATAATGTATCTCTATAAAGTGTGAACGCGATAGTCATAAAAATACTACAAGGACAGTTTTGATCAATTGTATTATAGAGTAATTCCCGAAGAAGATTTTTATTCTACTTATTGTGAAGTTTTCATATAAAACGCCTGACAAAAACAAGTGACAAAGGTCTCTGTTAACTTCGTCTGTAACCATATGGTTACAATTGTGAATGTAAGGACCCCGGAGGGAAGTGCGGTTTTACTAGTGCATGAGTAAACGATTTTGATTTGATTTTGTAAAATTGAATCATTCATAAATATTCAAAAATTAAGTAATGCATGCTACCCTACTACTAGAGCATAAACGAACTCTAGGGTTAGAGCTGAATTGTCTAAAGTTTTCCGAGATTAATTTTCAACAATTATTCATTCAACTTGCACTACCGGATAAAAGATGATTACTTCTCTAAGAACTCTCCACCTGGCAATGTCTTTCTTTCTCACTGTACAGATAGTAAGATAAACGTGTCAGGAACACAGTTTTTTGCGGTCGGAACTTTTCGGCCAACTAAATTTATCCGGAAAATGCCGGATGGACCTGAAATGTCTAACAGTTTGCAATAAATTTACCCAGAATAAAACGGAAGTGTTTTATCGCTTCCAATAAATTTTATTCAAGTCTCTTTATACATACATATGATACGTCATGCGTTCGGTTTCAAGGGCTTTAATAAAATCCCGTATCACTTATCTGTTAAGTGTACATTTTATAGTATTTATATATTGTAGTGCTACTAAGTCATATTTAAAGTATAAAAGAAACTATGTAGTAAAATCTGAAGACGATAACATAAAATATTTCTAAACTTTTTTTGTGCAGTTTTTACCAATAAAAAATATACTAAAACGAGATAAAATTTAGAGACAATCAAATCGCATACAAATAATATTTATGAACATTAAATTCGTATGTACTAATGCGATGTGAATATGGTTTGCTAACTTTTGATAACCATCTAAAATCTTATTACATATTATATTTATACATATTGATTTATATTTATACATATTGATGGCAAGGAATTGACTTTAAGCAAAATAAATATGGTCTGAGTCACAAGGTCATCAATGAAAATAAACGAGTAAATGTATGCAAGAATATTTTCCTTTTCTTCCTGACGATACAGAAATTCACCTTTTCGTGTAGGTTTTTTCGTATATTTTATGGGTTGAGATTGTTTATTTTTATATTATGCAAAATTTTAAGCTTCTGAGATGAGCGGAAGATAATCAATTGTGTTTTTGGTACTTTTTAAATTGTTATAATTATAAATACATAATATTTTGTTACGCTGATAATTTCTTTTTGATACATCAAATGATGCGTTTGTTAAACAGTTTTTAGATTTGTAACCTAACCTAACCTAACCTAACGATGAGGCAATGATATTTGGTTCCGTCTTTTTAAGGTTTGCAACGCTGGACTCTGGACCACCCTCTTTAAACCAGTGATAGTCATCTGTGGTAGGTTTTTATCCGTTTAGATGCCACCATCCTTCTAGAATTAACTGTGAAATGGTTTAAAAACTGTTAAAGCACCTTTTCGAAACGGTAGTCGAAGCAAAAAAATGACGTTCATAATTAACTGTATTTACAAAATATATCAATGATTTTGAATTTTATTTTAAACCTGTTTTTCAGTGTACTAGTATATAAAGCGTGTATCTCACTTTCTTCCTGTCAGACAATGCATTAATGATAACTAACTATATTGTTTTGCAGTGAAAAATGATCATGGCGCAATCACTTATCATCAGATAACCCATCAACTCTTTGATTGGTAATTGGCATAAAAAGCATTATCAGGAATTGAAAAGAGATGCTCAGTTTAATTTACACAGATCAGACATATTGTAATCCTTCATCATTATCACTTTTCGTGATTACAACTGATAATAGTCCCGCTGCAGGGATCTGGTCTCTTTTCAGCATGAGAAGGGTGAAGGCCACATTTCGTCAAGCTCACGAAATGCAGATTGGGTAACACATATTAAAGAAAAAGTTGGAGAACCCTCAGGTAACCACAAAATTTGAAAAATTGGAGGAGCATGCAGTGTTCGTACTAATCCAGAGTTGGAGATCGATGTCCAAATCACTCGGCCACTACTGGTTTAGTAAAATAATCCTATAAAAGGCTGATTATGTACAATAAAATATTTTTGACCTCATAAAACCAAGTGAACTAACAACATCGCCACTTTTTTATACAAAAAAATAATAATTTACGTGTTGTACCTAACAAGGTAAATCATAGATCTTACTTATTTATAACCATGTAACATGAATTTATAAGGTAAAAAGCGTTACAAAGGGATTATGGTAATCCAGAAGTTGAAGGCATTTGATATCCTTGAAACATATTTTTAAGACAAAAGCTTGTAGTAATAAGTATTTAGGCATTACGCTGGTATTTCAGAACGGGTTAGGAAAATGTTTTTGTCCTTATATATAAACTGTTCAAAACTATACTACGCTATAGAGTTGCGGTGAAATGATCACTATTTCAAATTGAATATAAGACTATAAGACTAAGACGAAGGCGATAATAATGTAAGTCAAGTAATATTATTACTGAAAGAGAATTATATTCTGATTGAAATTATAACTAAAATATGTATATACATTACCGTATAAACCAATAGTTCTATAGTTAAACCTAATCTTACAAAACTCAAAATAGTTGTTGACTACCAGGTTTTTTAAAGAGGGGAAATTTTAAAGGCACCCGACCACTGTACAAAAATGTTCCAAGTTATGTGGAATTCTTATCCACTAAATCTGCCTCAGTAATGACCTTGTCCATATGGACACTCTCTGGAGTCTCATATGAACAGATAAGCCTCTCTTGTGCAGTGTAAAATGTTATCACATCGACAGCCCTGATGTATCTCTTCATATTATTTCTCAATGCACATCTCTCGGAGCCTTATGAACATGACCATGAATGGCCGTAAGCGCTAGCTCTTGCCGCTCACAACTTAGTCATTGAACACCTAATACCGTTGTTTAGTAAGTATTGATTGAATGAGTAAGTAAAAAACAATTTTTCATTCAACACTATTTGCTTTAAAAAGTATTATTTCGGAAAAAGTTTGTCAATAATTATAGTAGGTACTATGATTATTGACAATGACAAAAGTAAAATCTTGGTTGTTAGTTCATTGCGAAAACATACTAAAAAAGAGGATTTAGAAAGACCGGATGTCAGTAATTGAAAAAGAACGTACTCGCGCGTCATATGAAACACAAAATACCTGCAGTCTATATTCTAGACCACTTTATTTATATGATCATTTTGGCTTTGGAATTTATCATATTATTGAGTACTTGCCTAAATCTTTTTCATAACTTTGTATCAAATGAATAGCTAATATTATTGTCAGTCTTGTTAGCATACGTACAGTGACGTGTAGACAGCTAATATTATAATATTGAAATGGATTAAATAAAAAAAGGAGAGGTGACAATTGGAATTATGATGAAAAATTCAATAGCATTTTCATAACGTTATATTGTTGCTATACACATACATATGTTTAACATGGTTTAAAACAAATCATTGCGTCAATTTTGTACGAAATACCTACAGTTGGATAAAAATGCTTCATAATGATAAGTTTATTCCAAAGTTGAATAAGAGGTCCTAAAATTTTATTTTAGTACCATAAATGTTGTGCGTTATGTTCTGGTTTTATAAAACTTTTCTATAGTATAGAAGAGGAATGTTATGAAGCTCCGTAAGCGTAACTGAAACTATCGGATATCTGAATTAAAAGTAAAAGAAAACATAACCGAAATTGTTAAAAAAAATTCGAATAATTTCGGAAAATGGAAGTGTCTAAATGAAACACGTTATCACAAGTATCACCGGCCAAACAAATACACTGGTCGCGTCACTCTCATTTTAAGAGATTTGTTATTATTAAATTTTAAGGCAATTGTTTTTTTCTGTGATTATAATTAAAAATACTACCTAGAAATAAAGTCAATGTTACTTTCTAAATAGATTATATTTTTTTCAAATTTGAAAATTATCTAATATCCTAAGTACCTAACTGAAATTATCTGAAATAATTTCAAATTCATAACCGTAACCGAAACCGGTAAAATATTATTCATATATCCGTATCCAGATCCGAAATTTCATATCTAAATATCCCTAATTCAATGGTGGTGTGATTGGGTGTCGTGATAATGCCGGACAAGCCTAAATCGAACTGTTGGGACAAGCTTTCGAAAAGATGCCTTAATATTTTTGAGAAGAAACAGTGAAAGAGACTTCTCATGACATATTTTAAACCACAAAATAACTTTACAAAGTAAGTTTTAACCTACGTGAAACCGATTACGGCGCTATTATTTTCAGGCGTCTATACAATGAAATTTTTGATATCAACAGCCTGTAAACCATAGGAGGGTTTTGTTGGCGGAAACCGGTCGTCGCCCGTACATGTCTCTAACATCAAAGACATCACCGCCACGTTGCCAGCTCAGATGGAAGTGGGGCAATGGGTTATAATTCGTCTACCATATAGTTACTCGATTATTTTTATTATCTTCACCTGTATGTTTACATGCAATGCAAGCTTTCTCAAGTTTCGGTAACTGGGGAATTTTACACGTGTTTCAAGAAACGATTATTTGTTAAGAAATGAAAGAAATATTTCTTCGTTACCCTCTTCTCATTTCCTGGCCGATGACGCATCCGTGATATCTTTGGTCTTGCTGATGTCCATGGGCGACGGTGACCAATTACCGTCAGGTGGCTCGTCTGCTCGTTTGTCGGCTATTCATACGTGGGAAAAGCTGCTAATATTGGGTACAAGTAACTATATGTGAATACAGCAGAATTGTTTTATATTAATATTTATGTTGGCGAATCTTTTTATAAATATTTCAATAATACAGTATAAATTAAATAAAAAAAAAAACTATTAATATTTGTTATATTTATCTATGTTGGTATGTAGAACGATAACAATACAATAAATTGTAGGCCTATGAATAAAGTCTCAGTTCATTACTAATGACATAATACTTGACAGTAAATGCGCGTATCAAGCAGGTGTTGATTCCCCACGCCAATGTGAGTGCAAACCTTTACTGTGTTCATTGTGAACGCAATATTAAATGCAATTTTAACTTGATTCTTGTTCGTGTATTTACATAAATATACTTTATATGTACTTATCATGTACGCAGTAATATATATTTTTTTATTGATTAGGAATTACAGTATACTGATACAGATGTACTGCAATCTTATGACAGCATAATATGTTTTTCTTTCTTTCTGTTCTAGAAGATAACTGAGGAGCCAAGTTGATAGTGACCTTGTCTGCAGAGCGAGGGGTCCCGGGATCAATTTCCGGCTAAGGCAAACATTTACGTCCCAAGTAAATATTCTCTGGGCGTTGGTGTTGTGTTATTTCTGTTTACATGGAATCATGTGTAAGCATTCATTTATTTATTATTAGATATTATTTATATTATGCCTTGGTAATAAATTTCATTATAACTTTAAACCATAATAATTACCACATACACCGCTTTATAGTTGTTTTTTGAGAAAACGGTTTTGGTAATTTGTGTTTCTTTTTAAGCAAAATACAAGGAATTATATTATTAACATGAGAATGTTAAAATTATGTATTAAAATTTTAAAGCTTCGTTAATACAGAGCCCTTACAATGTGAATACCTATTCATGTTTTTGTGTACTGAATATTATACAAGGAAGGTAAGATTAAGGTAAATATGAAGGCAAATAAGATTAAGGTAAGTATGAAGGTATGATTATACCCAATTGGCCGTGAAATGAGTTTAGGCTTGAGATATGCATATATCCTAGGATTATATAAGCTGAAATGCCTCAGGGACAAGCGAAGTTATGTAATATCAGAACAATTTATTACATATTCTATGAATAAATCTAAGTTTACTCTGCTATGTGCAGTAGTTGCTGGATAAGTCAATTGTTATATTGCTGGCTAACGTCGAAAACTTTAACGCTTCAAAAAAATTGCTCATTATATTCACATTCATAGAATTAAATCGCATCAAGAGTAAATAATAAAAATTACTAACAATATGCATCCATATGGTAAAATTTCATATGCTTAAAAGATTAAGAATCTGGGAAGTTATATGCATAGATGACTATCGTTCTTGGGCACCGCAGCCCACGTAAGTAAGTAGGAAGCTATTTGCTGCAGTGGGCTCTCTCAGAAGACTTAAGAATATTACAGAATTTCGCACCTAACTTAAGTGACACCCAATTTGCCTTAGCCAACGCTTACATTCTCACTCTTCTCTATAATATCCTATTTGATCCAAAATATCCTTCGTATCTCAAATAAAACTTTAAATTTAACCCATAATCAAACCCTCCGCTCCTCAAAATCTCTTGTTCTCAGTACTCCGACACACTCTACCTCGTTTTACCATAATTCCTTTACGGCTACGGCCGAACGCCTTTGGAACTCCCTACCTGAAATCATCCATCACCATGACTGCCTAAACTAAACTCTTTTAAAACTAAAGTCAGAGAACATTACTTACAACTTTGATTTTGTGTTCTCCCTACTTCCTTAATCCCATTTCATTCATTGCTCTCTACAAGCTATCTTATACTTATTATTATATCCATGCTGAGATCACATTACGTTGTTATGCGTACGTATTCATGATCTTTGTGTGTTCTAATCATTATTATTATCATCTACTGAAAATAATTACTTCATCTCAGTTTAACGACGCATTCCAGATCAGAACTAATGTCTGCTATCTTAAAAAAAACAGTTTTCGTAGGTTTTCATATTCTTAATTAAAAAGATGACAAATTAAGTATTTTTTTTTATTATATCGACAATTATAGCCGATGAACGAGTAGATGGATCAATGTATAATTTCTTAATAACATATTGTGTGAGAGGCTGGGGTTATTTGTAATCACGATGATAAATAAGATCAAAGACAAGTTACAAAGTTATGGTAGATAGTTTGTGGAACTATAATAGATACTTAGATTGAAGTATTGATATTTAATTTAATAATTTGCAGTTTTATTCACTTTTGAACGTAGGAATGTTTCGTATTTATCACACTTTACATTAGCTCCATGAAGTAGGTTGTTTGCAGAAAGTAACGTAATGTTTATATTGAGTGAACTAATGTTATCTGTTGTGTCATAAAAGTTGATTCTCAGTATTATCTGAAAATATCCTTAACGTTGAAATATCATCTTTACATCTAAAACGCAATTAACTTTTCATTACAGAATATCACAAAGCAATCAGCCGGTGTATTCAGTTCGATTTTTTAGTACGTTAAAGGTAATATTTAATTGCATGAAAGTTTCTGTGAAAGTATTTGTCCGTACGCGATGAAGCATTTAGGGTATCACAGCCAAATTATAATGAAATAGAAGCTTACCAAATACGCGAGATACATGACTATAATCGGATTACAGCTTGTGTGCGGAAAATTATTTATTAGAGAGTAAGTAGCATTAGTTTAATTAAAGATAGGTAAATCAGTATATTAACTCATTCTCCCAATAAATTCAATAAACGACATTTGATAGCTTTGATTTGTTACTAATCATGTAATTATGATAACAGAGGTTTGTTTATCAATAGGAAGACATTCAACTATGATGACTCGGTGATTTGGGATTGCTCAGGGCTACTACTGAATTTATTTCCAAGTTTTTGCTGTGTAGTCATTATATATTTAGGAAAATGAGCAGGCGGGCCAAGGTGGTAAGTGGCCACTGCCGACCACGGAAAACACAGAGTTAAAAACAATATTAGGTTTATATATGCACCAAATAAAAAATTCAAATAGTACTTAAAATAATTTTTGAAATACCCTCCGCATACACATAAACTCACAAAATTCATCATGTTTTTTATATTAGTACAGATTTACATAGTTTTGATCTACATGCTCAATGGTGAGATTACTGTTTCGTTACTCCAAAACACTGTTCCGATACTTTGTATCCTTATCTGTGAGGACATATATTTTTCCAGGAATCAAAGATATCCTAGTAATCGAGCTTTATGAAAAGGTACCAATACATCAAATAATAATATTGATCAATTCATTAATTTCCGCGAGATGATATAACGGACAGACTATAAATCAATCAAATCAAATCAAAATCATTTAGGTATTCTGTCATTTTTTGCTTCTACTACCGGTTTGAAAAGGTGCTTTATCACTGAGGAGGAGAAACGGCAAAAGATACTCCTCAGCACATCTTTTAAAACAAAACATGGCTATTACAAAGTAAGTTTAAACCTGCGCGGTACTGGTTTCTTACTTTCTGGTTGGATAATATGATTTCCAGGCGTCCTTGTCGTTAATATATTTCTCATCTATACTATAATATCCTTTACGTATAAGCTGTGCTTTAATGCATCGCTTAAAAGTTCCAATAGGTAACTCACATATCAACGTATAATTAACGAAAGTAGGTTTAGATCTCTATATCTATCTTCTTAGTCATTGCGCTCTTGGCAGAGCGGTCGCGGTCGTCAACGTAAGGTTGTGGTGGCACGCTTGACTGTTCGGCACCATTCCTCTCGGAGATCTGCCTTTATCGTACATTGATGTAGTGGTACGTTCACCGCATCTCTAAATTGATCGGACCACCTCATGGATGACCTGCCGTGTCTTCTGGTGCCTTCAACTAAGCCTTCAACTATAACTTCAACTTCTTTGTGTAACTAATCGTTCTATGGAGATACTGTCATCGCGTCTGAAGACGTGTCCAAATAAAGTGCGGATACGAGTCCGTACTACAGAAGATAGACGCTGCTTGATATCGAGTTCTTCAAGATTGGATCTGTTGGTCCGAAATTCATTCACGGATGTACATTTAAAACCTACTTCGAAAAAATAAAAACATTGCAAATTCGGATATTAAAACATTTCACTCGTAAAAAAGATAGAACCACATACAAACAGAACTACAACCAATTATTTAAAATACATAAAATACTACCAATTGAAAGTAAATAAAAATTACATTTAATTAAAGGAACTGATTTGTTGAAACAAATAACCCGCAGCGGACCGACAAGGAAGGTAACTAAGCGTAACAAATACTCGTACAGCAAGCCTTGCAACATACTCAATTATTTTGGCAAACGCACATTAAAGTATTCACTTCACTGTGACTGATGCTGTTTCTAAGAATAGTATTAAAAGAAAGTTATCCAGCTATTTTCTTGAGGCAATAACTTTATGTATTGTGTGTTTGTAAGTATTTAAGTTAGCGTTTATTTTTTTGTTACGGTATGGATGACGTGGGTTTTATAGTGGTCATTGTAAATGTTATGTAGGCGGCTCCCCGGTCCGACGGTAGTGACCTTGCCTGCCGGGCGAGGGATCCTAGGTTCGGACCCCGCGGAGCGGACATTTATGTGGCAAATATGTATGTGGTCTCTGGTCTTGGATGAATTTTTTCTATTTTACATGGGTGTGTAAGCGTTTATTTAATGAAGTGTTAGATAGTTGCATTATTTGTTATGTTAAACGCACATGCATCATAAATGTTGCAATGTATAATTATATTACTTATTATATTATATTATATTATATTATATTATATTATATTATATTATATTATATTATATTATATTATATTATATTATATTATATTATATTATATTATATTATATTATATTATATTATTACTGTAGAATAAGAGCGATTTTCACCGCTTACAAACTGCCTTGCAGTTTGGCGGGGTAAATGTATTAGTATAAAGATATTTTTTAATGAATAAATGAATTTAAAAAAATCCAAGAGATTCTCAACACTATTCTCCAACACCACATCTCGAGAGTATCTATCCTCTTAATTTCACTTTCTCGGAGGGTCCATGTCTCTGCAACATAGAGAATTGGTCCACTTGACAGTTTGCGATGCGAATTGTTGTTGATAGGGTCAACAATCATATCTTTCGTCTTGGTTCGGTTAATTTTAAGGCCAAAATCAAGGCTGACGCTTTCCATCTTTTCAAAGACTTCTTCCATGTGGCCGATACCAGTTGCAAAAAAGGTGGTATCGTCCGCATATCGCAAGTTCGAGATCTTCAAACCATCAATCACGACTTCGTCTGTCCAATTCTCAAGGGTAGTTCTCATTATTAATTCTTTATGTTGAATAGCAGAGGGGAGATAATACAACCTTTAAGAATGCCAACACTGGGATGAATTTCTATATCTATAGCAAAACCTTATTTAGTAATCGATTTTATGTTTATATTTTGTACCGTTTTATCACCATCACACTATTATTAACGATCAATATAAATATATTTCTCGTACCTTCTTGAGTGTGAATGCAAACACATACTTCTTATTACGTCTGAATGAATGGGTAATCGCATGAATGAACGCGGAAATTGTATTCAATTTAGACGAAATTCAGCACAAATCGTGTGTATTGAGTGAAAAACCAAGAAACACATCATATTATTTTGTATAAAATATATATGAATTAAGAAGCTATACTTTAATGCGTGAAATTTACACTTGGTAGTCCATTTTAAATATGTTGCTTCATATATGCATTAAATGAAAGAAAGTAGAACGTTCATTGTTATTAAATTAGTATTCATTTACTTTGCAACAATCCGCAAGCACAATGTATGATGGTATATACTTCTATACATGCATGAAATCTCCCTCCCTCCCACAAAGGAAAACATGCATTTATGATGATGATGTATGTATGTTGGTATATACTTTTATTTATTACTTTTATATTTTATGCATGTTTTCCTTTGTGGGAGGGAGAGAGGTTTCATGCATGTATAGAAGTATATACCATGATACATTGTGCTTGCGAATTGTTGCAAAGTAAATTAATACTAATTTAATAACAATGAATTTCTGCAAAGTAACGCCTGATACTATCAACTAGAACATTCATTGTTACACGTTCAATGTTAAACACTAGCACATAATAACCTTGTCATGTCACACAGAGAAGACATTATCATTAAATAATTATTTAAAGACAGATAAATTAAATTGATTTTAAGTTCAAAATATTGGGTTATTTTAAATGTAACTTTTTCATTAGTCTGTGGAACGTATGTTAACATAATAGTTATACAGTAGCACAGAATAGGTATAGATTATACTCAAAGAATTTTAAAACTACAGACGAAGTAAAATTGTTCTGCGCAGGAAATTTTCGGTAATTTAAACTTCATCGAACTGTAAAATGTATAGGTGAAGATAAAATACGTTTATTTTTTGTCTATGTTTCGTATATTACTTAAATGAAGCGGGCTTATCATACAACTATATTTAATTACATTATATTTAAAGAACAAGTCAACTACAAATTTATATTCATAGAGTCAAATTAAGAAACTATTTCTGTTTGGCTATACTTTTGATAACTGTAACGTTATTTACGATCTTTAATATCGATATCTTTTGAAAGGCTGTTGAGTGTTAATATTATTAAAATATAAAACGGCAATGAAAGCGAAATAAATGAGCAATGATAGCAAACATTTCCAATATAAGATTAAAATGATTACGTTAAGGATTAAAGATTTATTAGTCGTCTTTCAGTTCTAAAAATAGCACTTAGTTTCCTGTTATAACTTTTAAATTTATATTTGAATTATTTTAGACAATTTATAAATTAAAAAGGCACATATTAATTTTCGCTGCTTTTTTCCATAAAGTTATTTATAAACAAAGTAAGGTAGTTATTAATTTTTGTCACATTATTATCGTTAGATATAATCATTTAGTGAATAAATAAATAATCTTGTTATAATAACAACAGATAAAGACACTAAACAACAAACTTCGGCCACGCGCTTTTAAAAATTCACAAACAACACGAAATATCCGAACATCGAGCACTACAGAAAAATAATGAACTTACCGAAGTGTTCCGAACTCAACGCACTCGCCGTTTGATCACAATTAGTTATCGAAACTTTGAAATCGCGACGCGTTTTAGAAGTTGTTACGAATTTTCGACAACCTCCCGATCCTTACGGGCGCGGGAACAGTACTGAGCGCAGGGCGGCGCGTAGCGTGGACAGGGGTGACTTCGGAATTTGACAAAGATAAACTATGTACATAGTTAAGCCCACGTTATTTTTTGATATAAATAGTCATTACTAGCTTACCCTTTATTTACAAGTTTGTTTCGGAACTTGATTGGCATGGTTAGTTATAATCTATCAGCTATTAAAATTTGTAATATGATATTATAAGTTAATCAATTAACCATTGATCAATTAATGGAAATAAGAACAATATTAAATTATTATAAAGTAATCGAGACTTTTGCCCCGTAGGTCCTCGACGCTTATCATGTCAGGAATATAATAAAAAATCTTAATCAATCAACTGTGTAATATTTTAACATCCTTCGGATGCAGTATTAGATAATGCACCAACATGCTTTCAAATTTCTTCTTGATCACACGTGATGTCTTTGGTCCATCTTCCAGTATGAACATACATTGTCGTATTGCAAAACTGCGTAAATCTATATCAACAATCACTTGCATTGTCCTATTGCGATATTTTTTCAATTATAAATCAGGTGGCTCTATCGTGGTATACAAGTTTATTATAAAATTTCATTATAATTGACGGACATGCCAAATCCTACTATAAATTATAAACTCTCTTCAAAAGCTTTCTTATGAACAAAGGTTTTTATAAACTAGATCATTACTTTAAAGATATGTTTGGACATGAGTTTACTTTATAGCAGTATAACAGTGAGCGCTGTCTGTAAGTGTGAGTGAGGTTTTTTTTCCGGACCATTCATTGCAGTCATATTTGTTAAAATTATGGCGTAAATCGAAAGTCAAACGATTTTCGAAAAGTGTTTCTAAAAATCAATTTTGAATAAGTTTTTATTTCATTTTATTTCAAATGTATGTATATTATAGTAAAATAATTGATTCAATTGTACATAATAATGGCTTGCGATCATAGTTTGTCCAGATATTGCGACATCAAAATGTGCGAAACCACAAATTCTCCACCAAACACAAAACACAAACCGCAAAAGCACCGTTTCAGTGTATAAACTTGGCTAAGCAGCACTTCGTTCACTACTTTTTTCACTTGAGACAATCATAGAGGATTCCTTTTTTAGTGTCGTAATCAAAAAATCAAAAATGCTCTTGAAATGTTCTGCTTGAAATGTTTGCTTGCAAAATTATACTAACCAAAAGCGTGCGCTTCTCACTATATCAATGAAGTGTAAATATTCTTGGACAGTTATTAAATATTGCTTAAGTGTGTATCCTCTATTATTATTACGGATTTGCTTCCACTTCTTCCGTTAACGACCCTTAACTTAGTCTTTCTTATCGTTAAACGTCAAAAATCACAAAAATTAAAATTTTTAAAATTATTCAAATTAAAAAATTTAAAATTTTTAAAACAACCTTTGATAATAACGAGTGTTCCATGTTCCTAGTTTGTTTCTACTTCCATGTGCATTAGCGAAATTTTTTTGATGATCCTTGCGAAAAAAGAAATCATATAATACCTAACATGTATCACTACAGAAAATTAATAAAGATTAAAATGTTTACTCTAATTTTAAAATGTGTACGTTGCGACTTTAAAGATCATTAATGATTAATGTAGAAACTACATTACATTGCAAAATAAAATTTTACGATGATTTTTGTTTTAACCTCTAAACTTGCTAATACAAAACAATCAGGGTGGCCTTTCAAAGTAGAATTAGACCCCAATTTCGGGCGACGGTGATAAATACCCGTTGATAAGGAGTGGCCCTTCGGACATAATATCCATTGTCTTGGAAAATTACATCCGATTGGTTTTCAACCCCTGTTTCGTTATGACTCACACCACCTGCCACTTATGGTATTGGATCTATATTGATGAGGCAAATATTGTTATTTCTGTGCTCATATTTGCTATATATTAAATTATAGTTGTGAAAGCTTAGAAACTTAGACAACTTATCTTAGAAAACGTGTTAGAAATAGGACCTGCAGAGTTTTAGGACTGGGTTTTACCGTTGTCTGAATTAGAAATATATTAAATTTATAATTATAAATAATTTATGTTTATACATTTATATATAATATATTGACGGATTGGAATGAAAAGAACTTTAAATATTAAGTCGTGCTTACTGCAATACATTTGTGAAAACCGTAACGAAATCGGTCCAGACATTTCTAAAATTAGCGTGCACAAACGCATAAACAGACAAAAATTCAAACAACTATTGTTTTGGGTTATATTGCTTTAATAAAGGCCCCTCCCTAATTCTTTTCCTGTATCCTTCATGTATGGAAAGCGATCAGTTAAAAAATTATTATATATTGTATAGATATTACTAGCAAATGCCCTCACTTCGCTTCGGAAAAATTACCTTACGCTTAAAGATGGCATCTGCATTTTTCTGGGTTTTTCGCGTTCTGTGAATTAGAAATAGATATATTAATTCATATCTTTTTTATTTATGGACGGATTGCAATGAAACAAACTTTAAGTATTAAGTGATGCTTACTGCAATACACTAGTGAAAACCAGAACGAAATCAGTTAAGCCGTTTCTGAGATTAGCGGGAACAAACGCACAGACAAACAGACAAAAATTCTAATAACTATTGTTTGGAGTTCTATTGCGTTAATAAAGGCCCGTAATAATGTTTTTTCTCGTGTATCGTACATGTACAGAAATCGATCAGTTGGAATTTTATTATCAGTATAGATAGATAAACCATTATATGATGATGTCATAAAACCTACGAAAACTAACATATTGCGTTGATAAGTAACGTGGTTCTGAAAGTTGTCAGTGCTGACGAATACAATATAGACATTAAAAAAAAGGTCGACATCATGATTTTAATTTTAATAAATAATAGAGAAATCTCTAAATTAATTATTAAGGCATTGCCTAATTAGACAATAGAAATAGTAATATATTTCTGGTTTTTAGAATTCGGTATATCTGATGAAAAACAGAATCTTTCAAATAAAAATATAAATAAATTTGAGTTCAAATTTAGGCAACCTAAACTTGAATTTAATTCGTTCTTTTATTTCAAGTAGCTGAAGTTAGTTTATGTATATAAAAATATTTCTCTGCAGTATACTTTCAAATTCCTTAATTTCTAAATTTTCATCCATAGTATAAGTTCCTAATATGCCAAAAACATCTAAACCTGTTCAGTGGTGTCAAATGTATCCAGACAGACAAATCCACAATTTATTTTTTAAATTAATGTTTAGTAAATGTATATTGGCAACAAAGCCCACCTACTTACATTAAAATATAAATCGATGTCTGGATTTTTTTTTATGTTCATAGCCAACAAACTAGCAGACCAGCCACCTGGTGGTAAATGGTCACCGTCGCCTATGAACACCAGCAAGGCCAAAGGTATTATCGATGCTTTGTCGGCCAGGAAGTGAGAAGAAAGTATTATTTATTTTACTATTATTATTATTTACATAAAATAAGTTAATGCTTGACAATAATCCCACCTGATGGTAAATGGTGATGAAATCTAAAATGGTGAACGCACTAACTTATAAATAGCCTATTCACTCTCCTCTTGAAGAGTCCCATATCGTAAGGTAAGAAAGAAAATACTGGCTCTCAAACCCCCAGCCGGAACACGACGAGTCGTTTGGCGGCTGACTCAAACAGGAGGGAAGTAGATAGATAGTCAGGATTCACGGAGAGATAATGATACCAGTAATAAGATTCAGCTTAATTCCGGTTTTATTATTAAGTCGTATTGATTTCAACACTATCCTTTATCTCCCTTTCATCCACGAAAGATACACGAGATAATTACTTTTGTACGTTATCGAGGTGAATGCCAAAACAATTGTTTTTGGAGCTTATTGTCTGTCTGATTTTCGCATCACGCGGAAACCACTTAACAGATTAAGTACTTAGGATTACTTGGAATAATTAATTATGTTATATTTTGAAACAATAATATACATTTATGCCAAGAAATGGTAGACCTTCCCGCGGAACAGGAAATAAAAGTTAAGATGGAAATCTTTTTAAAGGGTTAGAAGATAAAGTAATGACATAAATTAAAAACAATTAGATGTTACTCGTAACTAAGGGATTAAAAAACCAGTAAATATATGTACATATGAAGCTTGTAAAGCAGTGACAGCCTAGTGGTCTGAACGTAGGTCTCTCACACGGAAGACATATGTTCACATCCTGCACACACCTCTATTGTTTTTCAAATTATGTGCGCATTACAAATTAATTATTACTTGCTTCGGCGGCTAGTGTTGAGGAAACCTGCATAGCTGAAAGTTCTCCATAATCTCCATGTTCTCAAAGGTATATGAATTTCGCCAACCCGTACTTGGCCAGCGTAGCGGATTATAGCCTTAACTTCTTTCATTGTGAGAGGAGACCCGAGCCCAGCAGTAGGACAACATGGATTGCTTTGAAGCTTGGAATTAAACATCTTTAAGATTCGTATACATATAGGATTAAATATTTAAAATCTTCGTTCTATGAACATAACATTATTTTTGATGCTGATAACAATTCATATTACTTATCTCGACTCCTTTACTGTATGTTCACTGATCGCAATTGGCGATTTCTAACTGTTACTACTAAATATATATATACATATATAATTAGAAAAAAAACTTAATTATTTTAATGTATGCGACCGCAGCGAAGCGAGCGCGAGCTCCTAATTAGTACAAATATTTTTAATGTAAATATCGTCTAAATACAGCAGGCAAGCAAGATGGTGGTCACTGCCACCCATAGACATTTGCAACCACAAAGAATTCACTGTTAATAGGCAGCAAGGATGCGGAGTAGCTGTTTACTGGATCACCGAGACTGCGGTCAAAACGCACAAAAACATTCTACAGGAAGAGTTGGCAAGCAGGTCAAAATATTTACGACCGATAACAAATACTATAAATATAAGTATATTAAATTTATTCTAATATAATTTCATTTCCAATTCAAAAATAGTTTTACCAAAAGATGCACATCAGATTTATTCTTAAATCTTTATTCTATATATAACTTCTTTCTATAAATTCTATAACTTAAATCAGATACTTATATTGACATAACTGGCCAATCTTGCGTCGACGTTGCTTGTAAATTCCCGTAAGTTTGGAATGAGATATTTTTGTAGTAATAGCTTGCAAATTAACAGAAAGGCAAATGGTAAATGTAAATGTGCATGGTAAATGTAATAATAGAATACAGACATAAATATACCTCATTATAAATGTATAATTATGGTAAATAAATGAGTTAAAATTTTAAAGAGTAATATTTTTTGAATACAAAAATATTTTAAATAAAGGAAGTCTTAAATTGTTAGGAGGCAATATTTCTTATTGGATCTGACCGGTAATTTTCGCTAAACTTCACGCAATCGAAAAATTGTTAAATCATTGTGAATTTTAGGTACAAGCTTTATAGGTACTCTCGAGTTTCTCCGAGCCAGAGCGGTTTTGTCTTTGACCTTGCATGTAATTGTGTCATCATCATTGTAAAACGAATAAACATCTAACTTGTTCATTCGTGTTATAATTTAATTTATGCTTAATTATTTAATCAGTCTGCAAGTAACGTAAATGGTAAAAGTCGTAAAACTTCAAGCAATCTGGCTTCTTCAAGCGTATCTCAACTACTTTTGTGTAGTTTATTTATACTCAACAGTTCAGCAACAATGAGATGTTGTATTTACAGAGAAAGTTAGCAAAAGCACACCTTTCAAACTTCACCAAGCATTATTTTGTTAATATTGAACAGTTTCATTACGCTATAAAAAATCTTAAGTACACTTAAAAGTTTATTGCACTCCAAATATCGTTTTTAATATCCGAGCGAATTCTTTGCTTTGTATTCATAGTCAAAATACTTATATTGTTTTTTTTCTTTTGAAACACTTCTAGCAATCTCCGAACAAGTAAAGGTATAATAATGCCCAGGTATTATATTGCTAGGTTCGGTTATAAAATAATGGGTATTATTATGAAAAGTTTTTATAATAAAAGGCACAAATAATATGTTGTAAATTTAGGCGTGAAACAAGATTTGGTATGATTAAGGTGTTCTGAAAAAATAATGTAACTGGAAATGATTTAAAATAGGGTTTGATTTTTCTAATAAATTTTTCAGACATTTTTTAGCTACAATAACTAACTAACAGAAGAACTTGATCTTTAGAAGTAGCATTGCATTAGAATAAAAGAAAGACTCAATGTTCTCAACGCGATAGCCTTTCCGTTCAGAGTTAAAAGGATGTTTAAGATTCAACACCCAAAGGACTGAAGTAGTGTTAAACTTTACAAGAACGCAAATTTTCTTAAGCTATTAACATAACATGGAGCCCTGGGCAGTTAGTAAATCTTATACACCTTTTTATATCGCTGACTAGTTTGTTAAGAACTTCTCGCTTCTTTGTCGTACGAACCGCCAGAGGGAGATTTTGTTTCACCTAGCGCGCCTGTTTACCAATTGTTAACTGGGTACAGCGGCGAACGTGAATAGACTTCTTAGAACACTCGAGTATTTTGTTCTACTCGTATGTTCAAATCGTTACTGCCTAACGGAAAGGTATCTAGTTTCTTTTACGTGCAATTTAGATGTACACGTTCAGCTTTTGCGTGAAATAAGAGTAACGCAAAATGACATTTTATTTTTATGTCTCTCCTGTCATTTTTGGTTACGGTGTATTTTTAAAAAATCCAATGTAAACGCTGTGTACAATAGATTTTTCATCATGTTACATATAAATATTTAAGTTTATTTGTATTGTTTTGGTTTTTTTTTTACAGTGTGACAAGCGATGTAGATTCAACAAGCGCGTCAAAATAGATTTAATTGTTATATGGGTCAAAAAAACATGAATGGACGAATAATATGAAAAATAATTATTTGTGTCAAAAAAATGTGATTTTATCACACACTAAGATTTTTTAGACAGATTTATTTTTAGTACTGATTAGTCACAATTCGATACGATACTGAAGCGTCACTAACTCAAAGTGATTTAATCAGACTGAACATCGAACGCGATCTAGATTTAGGTGAAAAATCGCCACCTAAAAAGTTTCATGAGCACTTTAGAGATCTGATGTCAGCGCAGTGGAGTACAATCTAGGATGATATTTTCAACTATCTTGAAAGATCATCATCAGAACAACCTTCCTATGCATAGAACGTGTAATACTTTTAAGCCACAGATACAAATGCAAGATTTATAAATCCCATTAAACACCCTATTAAAATTAAAATAACCTATATCTGTAATAAATTTAAATAAAAATTTATAACAAAGCGATGATTTAGGAGATTGACATTTTTCATTGTAAATAAAATTTGC
Source organism: Megathymus violae (assembly GCA_003671415.1). Lineage (NCBI taxonomy): Eukaryota > Metazoa > Arthropoda > Insecta > Lepidoptera > Hesperiidae > Megathymus > Megathymus violae. The sequence goes on along the minus strand of PDGT01000105.1, from coordinate 253,385 downwards.
ATCGAATCATATTATTGCTGACCGTAATGTTTTTATATCAATGGTATATTGGAAAGCTATAATAACTTTTGTAACCCAAATAATAATCTCGTATAATAGAACCATACGCCCATAATATCCTCTGGCGATGATTATGCCATCTCAATGCGAAATATGAATCCTCATTGTTGAGAACCTATAAAAAAATCAAAATACGTGTTATATTAGAAATCCGTGCACCCTTCGTTATGAAATTATGGTAATGTGGTAATACTGTCTTTTGAATCAACACATTGCTTTTATATTCAGCACAGTAAGGTTTAAAATAGCGCTTAAAAATGTCGCGGAAGGGTCATGAAGCCATGGCGTTTGCTTCCCTTTTTTCATAAAGAGATTATTAGGAAAGATCTCCCATAGACTTTCATTGTCGTGTTTGAATATGAGAGGCTTATGTTTTGGGGTAAACTTTAATAAAAAGAAGAATTACCACGAGGGTGGCGAGTTAATTTGCTTTATAGCAACCGATTTGGATTATTTATAGGTGTATGCTTTCACATGGTTATTGGTAATATAAATGACTATCATTAGAGGTAAATTAATTTATTTTTACGTCATTGGTCAATAAACCAGAAGACGAGCCCTGGAGAGTTAATTTACGTGAGACATTGCTATGAAGCGGAGAACCTGCTTTTTTACTGGCTCTCGGAAAGCAAACTATTTTAAAAGAGAAGGGTGACAGCCAGCCACAGGTAAATAACTCCACCGTGCACGAGTATCGTGGGGATTAAACTGGATAATACAGAGTATAGCGTTGTCAAACACGAGGGATCAAGTGGCATTACCACGTTCGTTGTTCAGAACGGGTTATAGTGATAATGGGAAGTTGGTTTTGATCTAAGGATGTATGAAAACACTTGAGACATGGAATAATAAAACATCCATTGGTCACGCGTGCAAAATGATTTACATTTTATGCTACTTTGCTGTTATAACCACATTAATTGAGTTAGTAGTGACCCAAAATTTAAACTGCACGAAAAGTTTCTTCTTGTTAATAAATATTTTTTGGTACTTGGTTCGCGCAAAGCGCATTTATTTTCATACAATCGCATTCAACAAAACGTGGAAGAGGATTCACATAGATACATTAAAATTAATGAAATAAACAATATGAAAATATTATGGAACTAAATAGGATACATGAATAGATCAATAATAATTGTATTTAGTTACATTTGTTTGAAAATAATTTCTTCTTAAAAGCACTTGCACATTAAATTATTTATGATTTGAATATGTATTACAGTAAATAAAATACATTTCTATTGGATTATACTGGTAAATTACTATCTTCTCCAAATTACTACAACAATGATAACTTAAAGATGAAATAAAGCTCACGTATCATTCCGCATTTTCACAGAATTACGGATACGCGCATCAATTCGGTTCTTAGGATTATTTATGCAATGTTGAGATGCGCATGGATAGACGAGTTCTATCCCAAAATAATGTATCAGCCAAAGTGAGGCGCTGTTTGCAAAATTTTGACTCGATTAAAATGAAAACTACGAAATATGGTGCTATCTAAATATCTTTGTAAAGAAGATTCCAACTGTCAACTAATTAATGTATGAAATTAAAAAATATTATTAATCCACAAGAAACGTAATGTTTTATTACTTATAATCAGAATAAATCTTATGGTATCAATGATATGTTAAAAATAAAGACAGGTATTATAAATTCTAGAAACGAAGCGCAAACAAAATTTGATCCCAACGGTACTATCGGCCAGCATTTTTTAACTGTTTAGCTTCAAGATCTGTATTAAATCACTTAAATAAATATTTTTATGAATTTAATATTATATTCGTAATACCAAAGGTATCACCAACATATTGCTCGATATGAAAGAAGCAGAGAACTCGGTTTTTAATTTAGTACTACAACCAAAACTTCCTCTATTATTACCTCATTGACGTATGAGGGTGATCACTCTAATAGAAACATAACACTACCTAGATATAACGGAGTTATCCTACAAGATAAGAAAAACTAAATAGTAGACGAAGCCATTTTAACACTCATAACGTTTCAAATACAAAGCAAATACAAAGACCTAGCTATCGAATTTAAAACAAATTAGAAGGAGAAAATAGTAAATTCCGAATTTATTGTTGCATTAACTAACGAAGTCATACCTCGCACATTGCACTACTCTTACATAATATTCAATCACCCACATACATCATCTTGAAAAGTTATTGTACTCAATACATGTCCCATTGTCAGGAAATTATTATGTACGGAAGTCACGCCATCAACTCTTGTGGATTTTGTGCTTGGCTAAGGCCCACACAAAAGTTTTTATTTTAACCTTTTGAGTAGAAAAAAAAACACGTAAATACAAATAATAATGTTTTATGTCCTAATAAAAGTCGTATACAATTTTATGTACATATGCATATTTTACTTATTGCTCACGAAACCTCAAAAATCGAAAAATCATACATATAAATTTACCAAACAACTTAATCCAGATTTACTAGTCGATGGGGATCAATCCAGGATTAGATCAGGATTATTCCAGGATTATTTACGTCATGGCGCGATTGGATGCTATGCGTCAGACATGGCTTGCAATTCGGATATAATTAATGTTTCAATTACCCGGAGTGAAGTTTCACAATGTTGCATTTTGATTCGCAGCGCCAACGTGACCAATGATTGAAATTATCGCATACTTTGCTAATGGAATCTCTGTGATTAATATCACTGCATTTTAGTTAAATTAATTTTCACAAATTCAATTCAAATTCGAAATCATTTAATCATTTAGGTATTACCAGTGAGGAGAAGAAACGGCAAAAGAAACTCCTCAGCACATTTTTTAAAATAACACACGGCAATTACAAAGTAAGTTTTAACCTGCCCGGAACTGGTTTCGATTCTGTCATTTCCAGGCGTCCTTGTCATTAATATATTGATCTATACCATAATATATTTTACCTGAACGCTGTGTAACGCATCACTTCACCATTTAATAATCTTACCAACGAAAGTGTAAATTGTGTTAAGAACTTTCACCGGTGACATTACTACGCTGTTATGACATATCATAAAGCAATAAGTGAATAGTGTGTTTCGTTATCGTTTGCCAATGCATTATCGTGAAATAGACTTATACTACATAATATAAAGGAACCTGATAGTTCGGGTCCTTTTCTTCTGCCAGCGTATTAGTGTTACATGAGGTTTTGCATGGAAGAGATACTTCACTTCCTTTTGCACTGCTAATGCAGTGACGTGATGAATGTCTATAAGCGATGGTTATATCTTACGATCAGTTGACTCGCCTGCTCGCTTGTCAGCTACGAACATACGAAGAATTAGAGTGTTGTTCGTAATTCTTTAATCATATGGAGGACTATTTTTAATTGTTATTTTACAATTACCCGAATCTGTATTGCGATATGTAATGAAAAGTGTATTTTGTGGTACCTTTTATCATACTGGTATGATTAAAAAAGTTTAAGTGGGTCGCGATGGGCAAACATAATATTCAGGCCAGCGCAAAAAATACTCCTGAAAACGCTTCACTATACAAAATGGCAAACATTCAACAGGAGACACGTTCCGAAACGGCAGAACGAAATATCTGGCAACATTGCAAAGAAAAGGCACACACGAATGGACGACGTTGACAATGGCACAATGATATCAGGATTATAATCTGATTCCCATGATCAATCTTCAAACAACAATTGGACGAGATGAATAGCACAGATGTTGAAGAGATTGCTTTGTATCTGCCCCTTGATATTGTATGGTGTCCTCGGCATTTTAGTGTGTAGGTAACGACTACTTACATTCGTAAATTTAAGTCCCTTTTGTTATAAGCCACATTTATTTAGTACACTACATATAGACTTACAGTTTAACACAAATTTTGTACCTGAAAAGCATATCAGATTTCTTTTTAATATTATTCTTTTGAAATATGTTAAATCGTATAAACTGTAAGATATTTTTTTAATAAATATTAAAGGTTCACACACTCACCCACTAGGATTCTATTGTTGAAGGTGCCATAGTCAGACAAAAAGAGGACATCACACACACCCACGACCTGAGGACAAACAATAATTTGTCACATACATGTTATGCGGGGCGAGAATCAAACTCCGCACGCGTCAGTCAAGATCACTACAAACTGAAGTATAAAGCAGTCAATTAAAGTATATAAATGTTACCTTTACATTATATTTTTTTATTTTAATAAGTACCAAACAGCATCTGGATCATTTCTACTCCTGAAAATTGAGATAAAACGATATTCATCTTCTTAACGAAATAGTTATTTGAATTAAGATTTTTCACAAAAAAGATTATATTGACTGAAAGAGATCGCAACTTAGGGACTAGTTCATAAAATTGAAAATATTCAGAATTGATTTCATTGAGTTTAGTGTACAAATTATATACATAATTATTACTGTAAACTGTGTAATTTCTATTTGCTATAATATGTAATATAATACATATAACGCAACCTTCAAATCCCTCAAATTTGGTGTTTTAAAAATTATTTTGTCTATAGAAAATTAACTTACTTTTTTTTTAATGATTGCCTAATTTGCCAGTCAATCACTCACGTGAATATCTGTCAAGAATCTAACGCTGGACCATTCGCAAAGCACGTCCATTGAGTTACAAGCTCCTCTATGTATAATATTTAAAAAGTTATTACAACACCAACATTCAATGGTATTAAAAAGGTATTGAAAAATCCATTATCGTAGACGTTGACAAAGTGATCTTAACATATTGGAATACGAATCTTCAAAATATTGTTAGAAAAGGTAACGAAAGGCAAAAAAAGGAATCCTTTGTGAATACAGTGGCTTAAGTGGGCGTTATTGTAGATCAATATTGTTTGGCATAACTAAAATTACTTTTGCCTTTCGGCGATTGAGTATTTAATAGTATGAAAGAAAGAAAGAAAGTCCAATACGGAATATACGACGAAAAAGGATTGCCCTCAGCCTATGTGATGGTATGTTCGAGGACCCCTGTTGCTGGTTTTCAGCGCAATCCTTTTATTTTCCCGCAGTCCAATTAATGATGCTAACGCCAACAATTGCCGTGAGTATTCATAGATATAAAATATGCAATAATAATTATAATAAATAGTGTACATATAAGTTAATGATATTTTAACAAGATATATACATATATATATAACTTTGAATAATACACATAGTTAATATTTATAGAATAATTGTATAGGTGTTAAATTTAAAACAGGGACAGTGACAGCGGGTTTACGGGGTAAGTGTTCTATTATAATATATTTTAAGTCGTCAAATAATCATACTTCTGTTATGGTGTTTTAGGTTGATAAAACCTTAACTCAATGTTGGGTGTTGTTAAAATGATGTCGCGATGATAACTACTGGTGGTGGAAGCGTAGCTTATGATTATTTTCTGTACATACAAACACGTTTAATAAATCTTGGCGCTGCCAAAGACTTTTGATGAGTTTTTGTGGTAATTAATATTTGACAAGGACATTCATTGATCTATATACGATCTTTTTACGCGTACTTTATATTAAATTCTAAATGAAATTACTTTTTTAATTTAATATTCTCCGCCAAAATGTTTGCTCCATTCTTGACTTTATTAAAGAACTTCAAGTATTTAACGCATGTAATTACTTTTCCTTTTTTTAATGTTGATAAATCTTCTTGACTCAATGTTCTTGATTCACAATAAAAAGGTGTCAAATTACGTGGCATAATTCCCATTAAAACTTCGGACTATACAGGAGGGCAGTTTGAAATCAAGTTAGTACAGGCAACAATACACATGCAAATGTAACTTTACAAAATATGGGATCATCCCTTTGTAATTTAGGCTCAGATTAATAAAAAGCGTATACAAAAAGTCGCTCATTCTATTTAAATAAATCATTTTGATCGATACGTTGCAACAACTCACGTGTGAAACGGGGATGCATTGTTACAATCCGTCATAAATTGCAGTGAAAGTTATGAGTGTTTAGCGACAGTTAATTTTATTTTATGCATTAACATAAATCATCGTTCACATATCATTATTATAATATATCATTATTCATAATTGTAATAACAAAATATGACAAAATATGACAATCAATAAAAAATCTGAATAAGCAAACATATCCATCCGCTCATATGGTATTCTAGCAGAAGTAGTCATCTGGTTCGTTGTAAGTAACACGAATTTCCAGCTAGGAGTACACAATTGGGTGACATAAGTGTATGTCAGTTGTTGTGGAAACCATAATTGTTAATTTTCAAGCCAGGTATGAGTGCGTGAGCAATATATTTATCATACATTTAATTTTGTAGGTATACTTAACGTAAATAATTCCATGTCTGAAACTACTTACCTATTATAAATTTGAAATAACATAAACTATTGGAAATTATGATAGTATTTGGCATATTAATTATTAATATATTGAATAGAACGAGATTTATAATAGGTAAAAAGAATTTATAAAAAAAGAGCCCTAATATTCGGCGGGTGCATCCGATTACGGTAAAAAAAATCTGCCCGCTTCTACTTATGTTTCAAACCAAAAACGTTAAATAAAAATCGTTCTTTCGGAAGAAGAGATTCCTTTGTGAACTTCAATACACCGACCCATTTTAAACTTATGATAATAATGGAATTCCCCAAGATTAATTGTGTTATTTTTGTCGGAACGGTTTTTAAAATCACTCATTTGACACTAATTTGTTTTTATCAAAAATATTTCTAATTGAGAATTGGATAGGGGTATCGCTTTTGTGTTATTAGAAAATAGTTATTCCTTGGGGCTCTGCTGCCCCTATACAGTATACCTACAAAAAAAGAAAAAAAAACCTACTTAAGTACGCATATTTAAATGCCCATTTAATTTTAATTGCTATATGTCGTATGCCGATATTTACTCTTGATTAAGCCATATTTGTTTACAGATCAACGGATAAGGCGCCGTAAGTGGACATGGATTGATCACACCCTCAGAAGAGCTCCCAACCACATTCCTAGATAAGCTCTAGATTGAACTTCACAAGGGAAGAGGAAGCGTGGCCGTCCCAAGCACACCTGGAGGCGTTCATTGGTAGCGCAACTTGAGACGATCGGGCTGACATGGTCCGAGACAAAGGGCGTAGCTCAAGACAGAACGCGATGGCGGAGTACAGTGGTTGCCCTCTGCCCCACTCCGGGACCATAGGGCATTACTAAGTATGTAAGTATCCCACCTGTGACCACGATTCATAAATAACATACAGAAAGTATATAATTATGGGATATACCAAACATATTACCCTGACCCTGAAGAGCTTCTTGATAAACAAGATTCATTTTCAATCTTTATAAGTTTGACCATGGCTGTAGCTACCGAGACCAACTAAAATGGCTTACTATTCGAAAAAAGCGAAACTCAAGGATTCTCTTGATTCTGTATTCTATTTTATATGATCTATGTTCTCTTTCCAATCTGACGGAAAAATTTCAGAATCTCTTCTCCACTTCTGGCAGAGAACTACGTTCGTCTAGAAATCTTAAAGTATCTCATCTCATAGTAGAGGTTTTTTCGGTAATCACCAATCAGGCGATACTGCTCTGAAATGCCCATCAGATACTCTACCTAGCAAGAATATTTTTAACAGGTTATTGCAGGAAGATCTTTTGAACGTTTGAGAAAACGTTTGAAATTCAACTCGTAAGGTTGTCAAAATGTTTATATTCACTTTGTTTGTAATATTTTAGAAAGTTGATTGTGTTGTTTGTTATAAAGCACAGATAAGTAAATCGGACAAAAATTCCAATGTTAACCACTAAAAGCAAGCAGAATCAAAGAACTCAATTCTTAGTTGGCTGTGTACTTTAAAACACTGCATACCCTAAAAATATTTACAGTTAATTTTTATAAGAGACTGAGATGTCGTTGCGATGAGAGTACAATGAAGACGTCTGAAAGATTTTAGATAAAAGTAATTATTGTATAAATGAATATATAAATAACAACGCCTGAAAATAGCAGAGCCGAAACCCGTAGTAATTAAAAATTGCTTGTAAGTGTCATAATAATATGTTTTAAAATATGTGCTAAGGAGTTTCTTACTCCGTTGCCTTTTCTCTATTTTATAAAATATTTTCTAAACAGTAGCAGAAACAAACAATGTATTGACCATTATTACTGACTCCGAATGGTCTAATGGAGGAAATATAAAAAACAATTTTCAGTGTTTGGTACCAAGTAATGGAGTGGACTGGTAATAATTTTATTCGGACCCTCGCTCATAATTATAGGCCAGGTTACACTATAATTCGACAAATAACATTGAATAGAATTTATTTATTCATTAAAAAAGTTACCAATCAAATCAGAGAAGTAATAATAACAATTTTGGAATCAAAAGACGAACAGTGCACGAGCGAAAAGGAAGATATTTCAGATCTTCAAGATACCATCTTTGGTGTTTAAATATCGTAATAAAATGTAGCTCGCGCCATCACAGCCGGGTAGATTGGTTATTACTGTTTTGTAAGGTACTTCGCACAGCTACTAGAATATTTACAAAATACGATATAAATTTGAAGCCCAGTTAGCTTCGCACAAGGAATGAATCGTTATTATCTCATCCGTTCCACAGTAGATGTAAACCATTTACAGTACATACTATGAAAATTCGATGTATTGTACTAATTTCGATGTATTGTATTAATTTTTTTTTGTTTCATGGCAGCGCCTACCTATGCGCATTTATAAACGCAATTTTCACACTTGAAAGCGAAAAAAACTAACACGCCGTTTTAGGAAACTAAGTTAGCAGACCATTTAACAATATCGGGCATGTGAAAAATGTTACCGAATTTTATTACTTGATTGTTTAAGTCTATTCGATTTATTGTTAGAATTCTGGACGACTGATAAAAAAAAGGATTCTTATGAGATCACTTATGTGTCTGTCATTCGATTTTCTCTGAATAAACTTAGACAGCAACATGTAAATTAGTACATATATATATGAAGAAAGTAACGTATGTACGTTGTAAATGTAATAATTCTAATTTTAAGGGTTAATTTTGGGGAACATATTAGAATACATTAATTAATGGTAGAAAGAGTTTCATGCCCTTTACTGCCGCCGGGGCTCTGACCGGGTTTAAAGCGTTTCCTATTTACTGGTACAACATTATATTTTGAAGGCATGTTGAAACAGTAGAAGTATAAATATAAAATGCTTTAGCGCGACGTCTGCTTGGTGGTACGCCATTGCGTGAGCTACTACCATAAAGGCTGAGCGTACACACCAATACTGTTGATAACCAGTGCGTTGCTGATAGAATCCTGAAGCGTGATTAATGGGGGAAACAGCGTACCTGTTGTGTTTTTGCTAGAGATAATTTATGATATTCGGATATGTTTGAATCTTGCACAAAAATAGGCCACTAAATGCTTCGTGGATATTTTTGTGATAATATTTCTTATTTTTTCTAAAGGGTCAATGAACGATTGGTTTTTAAATTGTGAGAGTCAGCTAAGGTGATTCATCGCTTGTCTCCTGGAATCATGGAAATTATACTCGAAATGTGAATACGTGAAATGTAAGGACAAAATAAGCGAACCTAACAGCTCTTCTTTTTCTATACTTTATTACATTCGTATACATTTTTTTTTTGAAAATATTCCTGATAATTATTCGAAACAGAATTTTCAAAATAACTGAGGAGTATATAGGGGAAACACAGTTAGGACTTACAGCGGGGTTGGGCACTAGAGATGCTCTGGTAGCAATCCAAGTATTAGTTCAGCGTTGCATAGATGTTAGAATGAATGTTTATATGTGTTTTATAGACTTTGAGAACGCATTTGATAATGTCAAACACGATCAATTAATAACGGTTTTAAAATTAACTGGAATAGATAAAAAGAGTTTGACATTTACAAAGAATTTATATTGGAAACAAAAAGCAAGGAAAAAATTAATAACAAATTGATTAAAGAGGTTAAAATAGAAAAGGGACTGCGCCAAGGTTGTATCCTTACCCCCTGTCTATTTAACGTATAATCGGAAACTATTTTCAAAAAAGCTTTCGAAGATCTTGACCTAGGCATTCGGGTAAATAGTAAACTGATACAGAACATTCGTTATGCAGATGATACCGTCCTTAAGGCAGAAAGCCTAAATGACCTTCAAATTGTGCTTCATAAATTGAATCTGGTACTATTGGAATATGGACTCAAAATTAACACAACTAGGACTAAATTCATGATTGTTGGTAAACATTTAAATTCGTCAGGAATTTTGCGATTGGAAAATGATTCCATAGAAAGAGTTAATAAATACAAATATCTTGGCTGTCGGTTAAATGAGGACTGGGAACCGGGTCATGAAATTAGAATAAGAATTGAAATTGCCAGAAACACCTTTCAGAATATGAGGAAACTATTGACTAACAGAAAAATTAGCTTAAAACTGCTTTGGAGACTGGTTAAATGTTATATACTTCCGATTCTTATGTATGATTCCGAAAGTTGGACACTGAAAAAGGAGTCAATTGATAAACTAACGGCTTTAGAAATGTGGATCTACAGAAGAATGCTTAAAATTAAATGGATAAGTAGAATATCGAATGTCAAAGTCTTACAAATAATGAATAAAGATTTGGAAATTGTGAAAACCATAAAGAAAAGAAAAACAGCTTATTTGTATTAATAGTTTTAGTGCTATTTAGTGCTTTTGATCCTTACAATAATATGATATTTTTTACAATTTTTATTGTATTTTTATTTAATTGTCATTCCTATTTGTTGATTGTAATCAAATCCATTTTCGTCTTCTACTACATGTCACCCCCTAGTTACATTATACCAAGAGAAATCACTACCTTAAAGTAGAATTTTTTGGATGTTTGTTCCTCCTGTTATACACAATTATTATATGGACATTATGATATGCTATGTTACATATACCTGTTATGACATTGTTGAAATACGTCAGGTTTATGTGGAAGGTAAATATTGTTGTAAAATATACCAATATTATCACTCTACGTACTTTGTCACTTGTCTCAGAATACAACTAGTTCCTTTGTGAATTCAGTTTACGATTGCAGCTCTAAAAGTACATTGTAAAATCAGACGAATTTACAATCAAATGTCTTCGTTCGAAAAATGTCTCTATGACCTCTTTCGCACATTCGCCGTTTCACTTACTTTGTTTATTTTTACTTTGTGTTATCTTTTATTTTCTAAGTGATATAACATTCAGCATTGTAAAGAACAAAATGTATTATTTCTTAAAACGATTCAGAATATCTTATCATGATACGATTGAAATTTTTAAATAAATAAAATCTATTTTGAATGGACTCGTAACATTTTTTTTTAAATTTTATTGGTTAAATTAAAACATTTTTCCATAAAATACTCGCCAATTTACATTGTAAAATTACAATAGAAATCGTTTATAATTATCGTATTTATTTTTTGTACAATATTAATTATATATATTTTTATTCTTTGAATATTGAACACGATATATATATGTATATGTCGGAGATGGTCATTAGTATTGACGTGAAACGAAACACAGCACGATATCAGAGTGATGGCAGCACCGCCGCGATGACGTCGATACTCGGCTAACATCGTGCTACAACAGAGCCTAGCTAGTGGAATGACGCCGGATGGAGCCACAGATTACATTCTGCGGTCGAAGTGATCGGTTCCTCCGCACTAGGAACTGTTACTTGTTTCGTTTGCCCGGTGTGAAGTGTTTGTTAGCAATTAATTAAAAGTGTTAAATGATTATACGCCCACGCTATGTTATTAAAACTACTGGCATCACCGACATATATATTTCTAGCGGTCCGCCCCGATTTCGTTCGGGTTGAAAATTACATTTACCTGATATATACTTTATTTCCATCCGAAATAATTTACCTTTGAAATGGTAAAATAATTTATTCAATAGGTGCCGTGGTCCTGGATATCACTTTCTACATATATACAAACTCATATATTAAAGTGTGTGTGTGTATGTTGTATTAAATCCTAATTATTATTATTTCCCTCAAATTTTGTACAGCAAAAAGTGCATTTCATACATTACTCCAATTAATCCAACATAAATATTAATTTAGTATTTTCCTAAGCATTTTGTACTAAAAATAACAGAACCGGGTGACTTAATTTGAATATCTGATAACGTAGGTATGTCCACTTCCTCAGACACGTTAGTCAATTATCTACGCCGAAATAAGCCGATCACTCACTGAAGATCCTCACGCTAACTAAACAAGGGTGTGGGCGCACCAACATTACTGCCACGAGACTGGATGTGACACGAATTTTTACTCCAAATATGTGAGTTTTCACGTTGAAAATATGATATTTTAGACGGAAAACATGTTTTGTTTTTTTTTCGTAAAACATATAAAGTATTCCCAAAAGTTGGGTAAATATATAATATACATATGTTGTCATTTACTTCGTTGTTACTTACAATAAGAATGTTTCTTGCAAACTACTTGTGCTTCATCAGGTCGATAACAAATTAATAATACTCATATAAATTAAAACATTTTATAGACATTCTAATAAACAATTTTGATACAGGTACATTTGGTATGTGGCACCAAAAAAAACTTTTGGTCATAGCAACGCCATTACCTTGCCAACGTTGTTAATGAACTTATAAAGTTAAGTTTATGACTTAAATAAAATTAGCTGATAAATAAAACAAATTAATGACTTAATTCTACAGATAATTGACTTCTGTCAGAATGTTCTTTGAGTTAGTAAGTTAGTTCATGTTTTTAACTTAGTTTATTAGTTAGTAATTTAGTTCTTCTAGTTAGTTATAAAGCATGGTATTTAAGGTAAGGCAGTTGTTTAATTTACCCAGTGATTGCTCATTGCTAGGGGTCCGTCGGCTTCGTCGTTATAACGCATTGGGGTGCATTCTGAAGGGTGTTTGTTTACACAGCCTGTTTGATTTGAGGGTGCATTAGTTGAGATATCGAATTTGAATTAAATTATATTAGAAACTGTGTATTTTTGGATTGTCTCGTTGTTGTGTATTATAGTGTAACATAATACAAAAAAATGTTGTCATAAACGTAGATCGCCTACGTATACACGCAATCCTGTGTAAAAAATGATGTGTTCTTACAAGTCCAATTTGAGGTAAAATATAATTTTCAAGTCGTTAATTATTGTACATATTAGAATACACATATTAGAAAATTTTTAGTATATTTCATGACCAATCATGTAACTAGGGTTAACTAGACCTGTATTGACTACCAATATTTTATAATGCTTATAGTATTATTTATAGTAATATCAAGAACTTACAGAAGCTGTTTTAGAACGAAGTCGTACGCGGTTACAGGGTGACGTCATCTGTGTGAAACATTTGAGAAAGAAACCTTTATAGGTCCGAATCTAATCCTATGAACTAAACTATAAATGTTAATAAGCCACTACATTTTCAGTGACATGTATTCATTGTTGTAACGTATCAGAAAAGTAGAAACATTAAACATCTGATTATCACCTTCACTTTCAAAATATAAATTTTAGATTAATCTGTCCGTGTACATATATTTTACTCAATATCTTTTAATTTATTTTTACATATAAATTTATATTATAATTTATATAATTAATTACTTATCTCTACAATAGAATTGCTTGGCTACTAGTACCTACCAAAATGACCCTGGTAATATCGTACATATTATCCCATACTGCGTGATGGTGTCCCCATTACTACACCCTCGGAAACTTTCGGAATATCACGGAGATAGCTACAGTAGGTATCAGCCCGAGATTTTGTGTAAATACTGCATTCATTGCAGGACGGCAGCAGTCCGTGAAATAATGTAGGCGCTGCAATGTATTTCGATGGTATTATAGACAAGAGAAAGCGGTTACAAATAAATTATTTTTTTTTAATTATTGTATTATACACCTTTTATATAATATTGTTATAAGGTCGTTACGTCATTACACATTATACAAGGATAAGATTCCGGTCAGGGATGGAAAATATAATCTTGACTTAGTTGCGAGTATGAATACATCTACCAATAAATCGAGTGCTTGTTACAATATGAAGTAATAATATTTTTATAATGATTTTCGATCAATATTATTCTAACTGGTCAAGTGCTGGTTGGCAGACTTAACTCACCTTTGAGAACATTACGGAGAACTCTCGAGATGTGTAGGTGTCCTTACGATGACTTCCTTTACCGAAACATGTGATAATTAAGTTGACGTGCGTGTACATACGCCTAATTATTGGTAAATAAATGAATAAAGAATATTTTACACAAATTTTACTAAATGTAATGACTTGTTCAAAATCGATTTGGGAGTAGCAAACAAGGCATTGCGTATAACTTAATGTTAAAGAGCGATGTCAGTCAATTATATTTGTATTTTTATGTTATTAGCTAAGAAATGACGATGCATTCGTAACAACAAATGATATCACTGATATACTGCCGGTCAAAATCGAAACAGGAAACCGGTTTTAACTAGCTATCCCACACAGTACTCTAAACAAGTAACACGTAGTCAGTTAAAGAAACCCCACCACTATGAATAAGTACCATCTGATTAAACTGGGTTGTAAGGGCCCAGCCATTTCCAAGAACAATATAACCATGGAACAATGACGTTGTAAAAATATAATTTTTATGAGATGCAAAAAAAAATATACGGTTAAAAAGTAGTTTAAAAGTGCCGTTGTACACTTTACATAATCATCGAGGAATGTCTTAAAGTTGCTTATAATGCCAAATTTTTTGCACTTTAAACCTTAATTTTGATATGATAGAAAGCTTTGTAATTGAAAAAAATCACTTTTAGACTATGTAATATTTTTTTGTTACCATAATACTATATACGTTTATAACTTGTACCACATTTGTTGTTGCATTATAGTGACCATAGGGGAGATCAGTATGTAAAACCTGGTATTAAGCGACGTGGAGTTGTCGAATTATTTCGGAGGGTAAACATTATTACGGATACCCTCTTCCAGGGTATTTAAGGTAAATTCGATTTTTTTAACCGTCTTTAAAAATAGAGGAGGTTTGTAATCGTTGGTTTTTTTAAATATTTATTTACTCCGTCATTCATTAACTGATTTGGCAAATTTCTTTCTTATTTGTAAAGGTATATTTTCTGTTTGGTCACATTTAAATTTGAAGAAAAAATACCACCCCTGAGGGAATGGCTGCCAATTTTATTTATAACTTCGGTTGAAAGCCGAAGTCGGTTTTTTCTTTGTTAAATATTTATTACCTGTAACCTACTCTCGCTTTACTTCGGAAAACTTGATATTTACGTTCACAATACTAATTCAACCCTCAGTTTTATCAAGCGCCTTATAAATTTTTCCAAATGCCATATACACAAACCTTTTTTGGGAGTCAGTTTATTTACTGATAAAATCCGTATAAAAACCCATAGCGTAGTATTTGAGATTACCGTGTTAACACAGGGAGACGAACAACTTGTTTTGTATGACCTATGACCATCAGAAATAATGTACCTCTCAAATGGTAAAAGAAGTTTTCGAATTGTAGCTACGGTTCCGGAGAATACTTTCCGCATAAACATAAAATCACAGAAATCGCATTCTCTCTTTTTATTGTTAGTATACATTTATTAGAAAATGAATTTTAAACTTGTCCAGTATACTAAATGGACTATCTATCTATTTACTTGATTGTCTATGTATAACAATTATAATAATATTTATTTATTTATTTATTCGGGATAACAACAGTTTATATATCTAATAGATAGGTCACTCAATTAGTTACTCGATGAAGCCAATTACAGTTATTCACATTAATGTTTACATTATTAAGTTCTAAATTTCTAGGTTCATTGCTAGGTACCTGCTGGCAAGCAAACAATAAACAAATATACATATATTATTGACAAATATACATATATTACTATGTTGTATTCATATCGGTTTACTAACTTAAACTAACAATAATACGTAATACTAATAATAAATAACAGTACTCTATTTTTATTCATCACGCATTTATTACGAGTACTTCGCTTTGAGTCTTGTCTGTTCCAAGGATATTTTTAAATTTATATTATGGTACCTTTCCGATGACCTAAAAACTTGAAATTCAAATTCCCATGATCATACCGAAAAATGAAAAATATTCAATGAGACCAAAAAAATACGTTTTTAAAATGGTATTTCTTATGTATAAATATTTTAAATTATTTGTGTATTACAAATTAATTAACACTCGCTTTGGTGAAGAAAAAGATCTTGAGGAACCTTGCACATCTGAGAGTGCTTCATAATGTTCTCAAAGTTACATGAACTGTGAAGTCTGACAACCTGTACTTGGCCAGCATGGCGGACTATTGCCTTAACCCTTCTCATTGTGAAAGGAGACTCGAGCCCAGCTGTGGGACAATTACTGGTTGTAAATATGGTTCTTATACGTAATGAGAAAACGGGGCCACTAGCCAATGTCTTTCATACTATTGTAACAGACTTTCTATGGTCGGTTTTTCTTAAAATACCCAACAATACCATGTCTCTCGCCTTAAAACTGAATTAAATCATTACTTCTCGTCCAATTTGAAGAGTAAAGAGCACACAAACGAGTCCCACGATTCCATCTTGGCCAATACAATACAATAGAAATTATCTTTATTGTACACATAATATTACAATAAAATCAGTACAAATAGAATAAACGCGTACAATTGGCGACCTTATCATTAAAACAGCGATCTCTTCGAGGCAACCATTGACTGGAATATTAAAATTTTCTTTACAAAAGCATAGCGTAGAGCATGTACAGAAAGAACAAAAACATAGTATAAAGCACAAATGTAGTATGTCACCAGATAGTGTGAATATTGAGGCGAAAAAACGTGCGAAAAATATAAACAGAAAAATACAACACATTAGTGATGTCTTTGGTTGTCTCTTCTCTTGTCTATCGTTCGACAGTTATTTAGATATTTAAAAAAGTATAAAACGTAATAAAAGAAAAATACAGTATTGGATTGTAAAATAAAGTATGTAACTTCTCAGTAAATAAGAACGTTAGAGCCTTAATATTACAAGAATTTCCAATATCAGTGATATCGAGTTTCGCAGCGTTGAACGAGTGATTGATGGTAATATCAATATCTTGTTCCACTTCAGTTTCAGAGCAACAAGTCGGTTTAATATTAAAATAAATGGTAGTCGTTTCAGATGTCTAGGAAATTTTGTTATGGTTTATCAATTAATTGCTCCATGGAAAAGGGCAATAAATCGCATCGATTGATTTGTTTGTGTATGAAACTTATAATAAATATAACAATAATGATGAAGTCTTTAGGTTTCTGTACATTTCATAAAATTAAAAAACCCTTAAACTATGACTCGCGTCGGTTTATTTTATAATTTTAGTATATTCTATACAGATCAAAAAATATTAAAGTGCAAATTTTCCCGTCCCCTTTTACAATTACTGAGGTTACGATTTGAAAATTTATAGAAAAATGGGTTGTATACTTTTTAGGGAAACTTGTGTGACAATCGTAAACTCTTACTTTCGACGAGAAATTTTACTGAATACATTTATAGTACCGAATTTATCGATTTGGTCTTCAGTAGTTTTTTATTTTTCTCACTATACCACGGGCACCTAAGCACGTAAAACGCTTTAAAACTTTACCCATGATTTCATATCAAGTACAAAATATCTAGTATCTGTAACTGTCCGATACATTATATTAGTAGAATATTGCCTTAGCTAATATAAAATACTTTCAAGGATGTTATCTGTTAATGTAATTTAATGGAACTCGAAACAAATTCACGAAAAGTTTTAAGTTCAGGGAAGATGCTTTATGCTTGAAGTTCTAAACTGACGTTCGCGTTAACAAGATTTTCACCGCGTTAGTTCAAAATTTCACTAAATTTTGTATTAGAATTCTTTATGTATATTTAGAAGAAGCCCTTTCGCGACTCCAAAGCGACTTTGACATACTGGCGAAATGGTCTCACGATGTCGGACTGGTACTTAATGCTAATAAAACTAAATTATTGTATATTAGTACTAGTC